>JAUMHN010443143.1:0-11271 GCA_032360265.1 Heliamphora ciliata
AAGAGATATAGATGCCATACATATCTTAAATGATATATTGTATATATTATTAAGAGGCACAAAAAACTAACCCTAATTCTCCCTAGCCGCCGCCCCCTCTCTCTCTCTTTTGGCAAATCATTTTTCCTTTTGGAGAGAAATGTGAGAAGAAACCGAAGAGGAGATAAAGACTTCGATCGGAATCGGTGGCCACACACCATGATCGTCGTAGTGCGTCCGGGACATACGTGAGAAGGTTGCAGGGTCGTCTTCAATGTATTCGGGACTTATTGAAACTTTTCGACAAGTTTCATAAATGTATAATGTTATTAAGATAAATATTGTTCTCGGTTTTCATAAAAAATGCATACGTTATTTTTTACTGTCACGACGTCGGTTCAAAATTTTTTTTCACTCCAACACTTATTTGTATGGAAGAAAATTGAACTTTCTTATAAGGGTGCTTAGGTTCGATTGATGAGTAGCATGGGCAGTGTAACGTGATAAGTTGGTGTTGATGTGTTGAAGAGATAAGTGTATGAGCACGGGTGTTAGGAGAGTAAGAGACTGGTATGCGAATTGAGTAGCGTAGTTCTTTCATGGTATGTCGTGAGTGGATAGAATGTCCGGAAGAGTTGCGTATAAGATGAAACTGTTTGAAGCAAGAGGCAGGTTTTGATTGAATACAGGATGGGAAAGGTATGAATAGATTGAGTGGCGTTGGTGAGTGATCAGAGAATCACGTGTTGGTACTATCAGATAGAGGATTGTCATATGTGTGATGTGGATATGGAAACAAGGTTTGAGCATACATACCGGTGTTGACAAACAGCGTAACTAGTAGTTGCCTGAAACTAAGCAACCGATTAAGTATAAGACGTTGTAAATTGGAAAGGCCAGTATACGCAGTATGAGTAAAGATAAATGTTGTATGGGATTCATTGTAATGGTGAGAAATTGACCGACAGTCAGTGGTTTAATGGTGTAATGTGGGCTCACGGATGTGCTTGATGATGTGGTGTGGAACGCGGTTGGATTTGTGTAGAGAAGAGTACGCAAATAGAAGATTATGTTTGTATTGTGCTAATGACCCAAGTGACTCAAAAGGAGTTCGTGTGACCGTGGGGATCCGAATAGTTATGGTGTTGGAGTGATAACCTTACTCGTTTGAAACCTTGAAAGTGACGATAATATGACACCTGGTGTTTTCGTGACATGAGAAGTTGTAGTTTGTGAGCAAGAAAGCAGTAGAGGATTGACAGGGAGTGGAGGTTTATACCCGACATTTTACATATGTTCTTTGGAATTTTGGATGATCTACGTGAATTTCTTTCTTTAAAGCTGAATGTTCATTGTTTCTACTTGGGTATGAGCATCTTATCAGTATGAGTGATAATATTCTTTGATATATGTGGGAGGATGAAGTCGTATCGAGTTTTGTAGTTGTTAGTTAACCGCGAGGGCTTGAATAAGATGTGAGTATGTGCAGTATTGAAGTCTGGCGACGTGTGTTGGTTTTTATGAGAATAAGCCTCTGTGTGTATTTTGGTATGAAAATGAGCTAGTTTGCGACAGTTTGTACAAGATTGCAATCGTTACAAGCAGATGTGGAATGTATTGAGACCAGTATGGATTGTGGATTAGTTTTGTGCAATACGCATAATCGTTTGGGTTGGTCACATCCGGGATGGGTGGCATCCCAGTGGCTCGGTAGTATGAGTTGGATCTCGGTTCGACAACGTTAGGGTAACCCATGTGTTAACAAGACAGTGTGTGTGAGAACAAGTGGCATGGGTGTTGGTTGGTTATCAACGACATGTCAGTTGACTCAAGTCATAGTGTTGAATTTAGAGTACGAAATTCCCTAAGTGGGGGAGATTGTAGTGACTCGGCCCCTTTTTATTTTAAAGATTTAATTGAAACCTTGTTTTGAGACCTCCGGTGGATTTGAGAAAAGTGTTAATTTGGAGGGAGAATTTAAAATTTTAATCATGTAATGATGAATGGTGAGGGTCATGGATCGTATAGTGTATGAGAACATCGTTGCAGGGGGTTTGGCTTATGCTTGGGTTCAGTTTTGGCAACTTCTATTCAGTTTCGCAATCTGTGTTGACCGCTCGAACGGTGGGGAGCCCGCTCGAGCGGACAGGTGGCAGAAAGGTTTTTGGAGTGGGATCGCTCGAGCGGTGGGGGTCCGCTCGAGCGGACTGGCGCGGAACAGACTCTTTAAAAAGATAGTGTGGGGCCTTTTTCTTTCATTCTTTTCATATCTCTCTCTCTCTAGAGTGTGGATGAGAGCTAGGGCTTAGGTTTGGGAGTTCTTGGAGGCTTGTTTGGCACCTCCTAGTGAGTTTTCTTGGCTTTCGGTCGGTGGCTCAATCGTTGGAGGCCCGATCTTGGCGTTGGTGGTGTTTTTCTCACCGTGCGGTTGGAGATTCTTGTGGATGGAGCTCGTTTGAGGCTTTCTCTTGTGGATCTAGCATCCTAAGGTAGGATCTAAGACTCTCTTGGAATATTTTTGTGATGTGTTGTGATTTCATGTTTGTGAACATAAAAGCGTGAAATACGTGTTTTCAAAACTTTATATTGAAGTTTGGTGATAATGAGAGTTTAATCTTGAATCTATGAGGAATTTAACATGTACCTATCTTGATAATATCATTAATTGAGGTTGGATTGAGAAATGAGAAATTAGGATTTGGGATTTGAGGTAATGTTAAAAAAATTGGGGGTTTTGGGTTTGAAGAACCAGTATAATGAAATTGATGGAATTGTTGGTTAAATTGGGAATTATCATAACCTATTGCAATTTTTTTTAAATCTACGTGGCACGTATTGGTGTCAAGCATAAATTGTGAGTTTTATTGAACAAAACCAATGATCTTGTGAATTTGGAATTTATGTCAATGGTTAACTTGGGTTTGAGCCCTAAAGCAATGAAATTGTGAATAACGGAAACATGTAATGCTGTGGGTTTGGCGAAAGGAACCTTTAAGGTTTAACTCGCGTGTGTATGTGATATGAGTTTGGTGAGAGGAACCATTTGGGTTAGACTCACATGTGTGTGTTGTATTATGATATATTGAAAAAGGACCAGTTTGTGGATCTAAGAGATCGTTTAAGGTTGGGCACGAGTTGCTCCTTTGTGAAAGACCGAAAAACTACGCAAATTGGGTTCTTTGCCCGCTGGCTAGTGAACCGGGAAAGGACAAGTCGTGTCGAGGTATAGCACATTCCGTTACTTCATGGGGCCTATATGGCCTAGTTGAGTGTAACATTATAGGGGTTTATACGCTCGTCCGATGTCGGTGCCTATGTTTTGAACCACGAGTTAGTAAAATGTGTAAAGTGCCAACAAAGCGTGTGTGTTGGCGTGCGTTGGTGTGCGTTGAAAGTAAATGGGTTGGTAAAACCTTAATTGGAAAATGAAACGAAACGGTAAAATGTGTTGGGTAATGGAAGATGGCAAAAGAATTGGGTTAGTGAAACTTAATTGAAGAGATTGTGAAAAATTCTGAAATGAGAAAAGGTGTTGGGTGCATAGAAAGGAGGTAAAACGTGTTTGGTTAATTAAGAGTGGTAAATTGAATGACTTTATAGAAGCTAAGGAACATGGAACAATAATCTTTTTCAAATAAATCTTGGTTATGCAATGAGAATTTATTTTGGGGACGATGGATATGTTTTAATCAAATCTATGTGTGCATCTTGCATAACCACCCTCATATATCATGCATATATTCGGGGTTAGTCTTGTTCCTCTGGGTTTCAGCTCATGTTGTTTAACAACATTTCAGGTGATAGCGGGAAGAAGGCTCCAGGCCGAGGTGACGGTCGTTAGACCCTTGGTGTCGTATATAGTATCGTATTTTCCTTTGGGTAATCGATGTTGAGGAATGGAATTGAAAAGATTTTATAATTTATTTTGAATGTTTGGAACATTGTAATTGAGGGTTAGAATATCGTGTTGTGAGGCCTTAGGGCCATAGATTCATATTGTGCATGCATGCGAGGACGTTTCTGGTCTATTGGGCAAGTTGTAGTGATGAATTTGTTAATAAAGTTAATTTCAACTTGTCATGGAATGGATGGATGTTTAAGCCTTTATGAGTATTTTAAGAGCTTATTTTAAGAATTTGAATCTATGTTTCAAAAATAAAAAGAAGTGATTGATTTTCTCTGCCTCAAGGGAATCTTTACAGTTTTGTGAAAGGAAGTCTCGGGTGCCTGACCGCTCGAGCGGTGAAGGAGTCCGCTTGAGCGGGTCTTGCTGGATGTGTTGTGTTGAAAGATGTTCAAAAAAAGGGTTGTTCCCAAAGGAGTTTTAGACATAAACGGATGGTTTAAAGGTATATTTATCAAAGAAAGGGGTTTTCATATCGGGTTGGTTTTTAAAATATATTCGAATTATATTAAAACGGGCTCGAAGCGTTACATTCAAAGTTTTGTTGTGGAGGCCCGATACGTTTTTCTTTTTGTTAATTAATTAATTACTTTAGAATTCTTAAAATTAATGGTTTAATTTTGGAAGATATATGCTTGGTGTGTCGTGACACCGAAATAATAATTTGTGTCTAGTTTCGAGATATTAGAAAATTTAATAATACAATATGAATATAACTTAAAAGTTTAATTAAATAGAGACGTGAAGTGAACTAAATTTAATTAAAATAAACTTATATTAAGTAATATGAATGAGTGGCTAACTGGGAGGTTCAAGCAAATTCTACAAAAAAAAAAAGAAGAAAAAACGAGATTACATCTTAGCCAAAGCTGAGATGCTTCTGGAGGCGTAGAGAAGAAAAAATCGAGAGAGAGAGAGAGTGAGAGTAAGCTTAAAAACCCAAACGAGCCCCAAACCCCAGAACTCGTCAACTTTGCTGGCTTCTTCTTCCCTGTTTTCCTTGTTTGCTTTCCGCCATTGTTGGCACACTAAAGCTTGAAAGGAAGCTTATTCCCAAAAATTGATATGGTTTGACACCAAATTGGAGATGCTTTAGGAGAAGCCGAGAGAGAGCGAGAGAAGTCAAGAGAGAAACAGAGAGGTAGCAAGCCTGACGCGTGCCACCACTGCGACCGCCAGCACTGCCTAACCTACCTATTCCTGACGATAACAACAACCTAGCCATCCCCATTTTTCTTCTTCTCTCGGTTGTTCTCGATTATTCTTCCTTCCCTGAGCTTTGATTTTTCACTGAGACTTGGGAGCTTGAGCACCACACAGCCAAAGGAGCCGAATTTCTATAGGATCTGAACCTGGGGTTTTGATTTTGGCGAGATTGCAAGGCATTGGCGCTCCACAAGGTAGGATTCAAACTAAATCTTAAGTGAATTGCAATGATTTGTGTTGAATTGTTTATATGATTTCTTGAAAACCTCAGTTTAGATTGAAACGTTAATGGTTTTTGTGAGACCTTGACCCGTTTTTTTTTTCAACATTTTTCGACGTGCGTTTGGTGTTTTTGTCACTGCATGTTTTTACGCGTTTTTATGCATGATCTGGCTTAGATATGCATGTAGAGTAAGTTCCCGGGGCCGTTGGGTGTTGTCGTGCGAATTTCAAAAATTAAAAAAAAAGATATTTTCGTAGCCTATAAATATCTAGAGTTAGATATTTTCAAAAGATATTTTCAAAACTTCTCTACTAAGTTTTCTCCTTTTTCTCTATGCCTTTTCTCTAACTTCTCTGGGGCCCGGGGATCAATTTTTAACGATCAGATAGTCGATCCTTGTTATTGGCATCGTGGTCTACGCATCCATTCGATCAGAATTTTATTTTAGCAAAGTTCAGTTTTGCACGTGGATTGAGACGTCGAGTTTTTAACTCACCGAGGTAGGATCCTAGACTCTCATGTCTTATAAGGGTGCTACGTGAAATTGTGCGTGTTTTTACTAGTTAAAACTCATGAGTTCTGATTTTGTTTCAAAAGTTGGGTTTTGGGGTTTAAAACTGTTTTTCGTCGATTTTGGTTAGATGGAATCGTATTGTGAAGGTTTCTTTCTTGGTTTTAGTGTTAGGCTTGGGCATGTGTAAGTACGAGGGTGTTTGATAGGAGTTTCGAGGCGTTGATTCAAGTTTTGGAGGGTTGAAACCATTGCTCAAAAATAGTTTCTAGGACAGGTCAGTCGACTGGATCTTGAAGATCAGTCGACTGGATCATGCTTTTGGGAGGTCAGTCAACTGACTTGGTTCTGTTTTGGGTTCCTGGCTTTTCCCGAGAGTTTTCAGTTGACTGGGGGTAGGGGTCCAGTCGACTAAAGTGCTGGGCTGTGTGTTTTGTTGTTTGGTGGTTGGGTTCTTGGTTTCCAATTGGTTTCAAATGGTATTCATTTGATTGATATATGGGATTAGTCGACTGAAATACTGTTGGATTCTTTTTGGGGTTCGATTGGTTGTGTAGTGGCTTCAGGGGTCGTGTCATGGCCTCGGGTGTTTATTTAGACATCGTGTTCTGGGGTGACGGGTATGGTTAGATGCGGATGGTTGGGGCACGGTTGTGTGCGTGGTGGTTATGTACGGGATGTGTCGGTCTATTATTCGTTTTAAGGTGGGGTTCTGGTGAGAGCCATTTTGTGGGAGGTTCAGGTATTGGCCTCCGGGTTAGATGTTGGTTTTTCGTATCGTTGGTGGTCCCGGTGTGTGGACGAGTCATTTGGGTAAACGGATGACGGGTGTATGGCATGTGATGTCTTATCAGGTTATGTGGTGTCATTATGTGGAACGTCATGGTTTTACGTGCTTTGTGCTTTTAGAACTGTGGATAGTTTTATTCTTGTACATGGTAGTTGGATAAGTGGCCTTCTGTGGTCTTGAAGTGTTTAAGGCTTCGGTTTGTAAATGTACATGTTTGTTCGGTGTTAACCCGTAGTGTTCGGTGTTATCCCATAGTATTCAGTGCTATCCTGTTGATTCGGTGTTATCCGTAGTATTCGATTTTACCCCGTAGTTTGTGGTTTTATCCTGTGGTTTGCTATTTCATCCCGTAGTATACGTTTTTATTCTGGGAATATGTGTTTGGGTGCAGATCTTTATCTCAGTGTTAGGACGGTTATTACAGCTTATGAGGGCCGATTATATGTAGCAAGGATTGCATGAAATGCATTGTAAGACGGATAGAACCAATTTCAAATTGTTTTTAAGACTCATGTGAATTGCGATCTAAAAATCATTTTTAAATCATTTTCAAGGCTCGTGTGAGTCAAAAATGGTTATTATCCTCGCTTTTCTGTTTGCACGTGAAAATTGTTTTAATAGCTTGAAAGAGAGTCTAAAACTGCACCTTGTTTTCCTAGCATGTTTAGCTTATATTTCATGCTTTGTCTAGTTTCTGTTGAGCTTTGGCTCAAGGTGTGGAATTTGAAATGTTTTTCAGGTACCGATCAGGCAGGTTGATCCGGAGATGCCGGTGAGGCGAAAGATCTGTAGTCTTCCTTTTTGGTTCTTTTTGTATCATGTATGTTTACATGTTTATCCGATGTTGGAACCGTGTTTTGTAAGCCCTTTGGCGGTTATATATAATGCATGTATATTTTATATTGAGAGTGTATTCTCAGCTTGGTATCAGAGTTCTGGGTTCAAATACCTAAGAGCCGTGGGAAGAGGGTGTATCACCGTGTGAGGTTGATTGTGTGTGCTTGATTGCATGTGTTTAGATGCTTTGATAACATGAATGTGTTAGCATGTTAAGCATGAGAATGATGTGTATATCTAAGCATGGGGGTTGAACTGTGGGATTGATTAGTCCCACTTTTGGGCATTTGGATTAACAAACTTGGGAGCCAAGTTAGATACGCATTTAGCTGACGTGATTTCTAGTAGGAAATCTGAGTAGGTTATCCAGATTGACGTGTCATTCTTGTCGGTTCTCCTCGGTATGTGGGGTTTGTTTAGCATGAACCTATGTGGCTATGTGTTAGCATGTTTATGTGGTTCGTGTTTATATGCTACATCTTATGTGCTATTTTTCTTTCATATAGACGTGATGTCTACGAAGAGAGGGCGAGGCTGTGGTCGAGGCCGTGGCCGTGGTATGCGCCAAGGGGATATGCCTATCCCTGATGCTGGGGTTGCAACTTCTCCCTAAGGACCATGTGAGGCCATAGAGTTGTTGCGTGCGATGGTGGCTGTCATCGGTCACTTAGTTGAGGTTGCTAGGGGAGAGAGTAGAATCCAGTAGGATGGTGGAGATGCTTTATTTCAGGGGTGTGGGGACAAACGCCGGAGGTTATCTGGTCTGAGTTCATGTTCTGGGGGATCGCATCAGTAGCAGTTTCCTGTGTCAGTACCAGTGGTGGCTTCATCTAGGAGGCCAGCGCAGAGGGAGTTGATTTTCCATCAGTGCAAACAGCTAGGGCATCGTATGCGGAGGTGCCCACAAAGGAAGCAGTTTCGGAGTTCAGTACCAGTTCAGCTGCAGGGGGAGATTAGATGTTATCGGTGTGGACAGCCGGGGCATCGTGTGCTAGAGTGCTTGCAGCCGAGGCAGCAGTCATAGGGGAGAGGACCGTCGATTTGTTTTGGGTGTTGCAGTCGGGACACATTCGCAGGAACTGTCCCTAGAGAGGCAGTATGTCTAGCACGGTAAGCATGCCAGTGGGTTCGTTGGTGCAGAGTCAGTCAGGTGACCGACAGCAACACCCAGCAGTACAGACTTCCCGGATGGCAGGCGAGGGTACGTCAGTTCGGTCAGTACGGCAGCCAACAGCACTAGGTTCTGGTGGACAGGCCAAAGTGACATTGCCCTGAGCGTATGCACTTATAGCTCCCAGTTCCTCGAGGGCACCGGTCGTACCGGATGATGCAGATATGCCTTCAGCGAGTAGAGGTACTTTCTGAGTATGCAGGCTTTGGGCTAGTTCTTCACTGTATCTGTTTTGGAGTTGGCGATGGATTCCGTGGGTGGTGTGTTGAGTTGAGGCAGTGGTTGGTGAGGATGTGAGGTTGGGGTGAGTTATAGATCCCGTGTCTTTGAGATAGCTGGCCGTTGTTTTGAATGTCTGACCTTGTTTGACTATATCTTAGGAATGGTTTAGTTGACCATCTCGTATGCTTGTGTCGATTACGATCGACGGTTTGTTTTCTTTGACCTTGTGTTGAATTTCGTTGGCAAAATTTCTTTAAGGGGGGTAGAGTTGTGAGACCCTGACCCGTTTTCTTTTTCGGCATTTTTCGACGCGCGTTTTGTATTTTCGTCGCTGCATGTGTTTACGTGTTTTTATACATGATCGGGTTTAGATATGCATGCAGGGCAGGTTCTTGGGGCCGTTGGGCGTTGCGGTGCAAATTTTAAAAATTCAAAAAAAAATAGATATTTTGTGGCCTATAAATATATGGAGTTAGAAATTTTTAAAACTTCTCCACTAAGTTTTCTTCTTTTTCTCTCTGCCTTCTGTCTAACATCTCGGGGGCTCGAGGCTTGATTTTCGACGATCAAGCAGCCGATCCTTGTTATTGGCATTGTGGTCTACGCATTAATCTGAACAGAATTTCATTTCGGCGAAGTTTGGTTTTGCACGTGAATCGATGCGTTGAGTTTTTAACTCACCGAGGTAGGATCCTAGACTCTCATGTCTTATAAGGGTACTACGTGTAATCATGTGTGCTTTTACTAGTTAAAACGCATGAGATCTGATTTTATTTTAAAAGTTGGGTTTTGAGGTTTAAAACTATTTTTCGTCGATTTCGGTAGGATGGAATCGTGTTTTGAAGGTTTCTTTCGTGGTTTTGGTATTAGGCTTGGGCGTGTGTAAGTCCGAGGGTGTTTGATAGGAGTTTCGTGGCGTTGATTCAAGGTTTGGAGGGTTGAAACTGTAGCTCAAAAATTATTTCTTGGCAAGGTCAGTTGACTGGATCTTGAAGATCAGTCAACTGGATCATGTTTTTGGGAGGTCAGTCGACTGAACCTGGGAGGTTACTCTTGTCACGCCCTAAACATCCGGGTCACGCGAAAGCCCACCAAAACACCCATTTATGAAAATAAGGTTTTCATAAGAAATAAAAAATGTACAATATTTGGATAAAAATCCCCACAGTTCAACTCTCATAAACTGAAAACATGCATCTCATACATCAATAGCATATCGCCTAAAGGCGTACAAAACTAGCCATCACAAGCGTTACATGTAAAAGTACCTGTCGAAAACTTGAAACTACAGCTAGTCTTCCGCCACCACAGGAATCTAGGTCAAACTCCTCATGGTCACCTGAAAAAGTTTTTCAGAAAAACCCACACCGTGAGCCGAAGCCCAATCGAACATAGACAGTAAAACTGTAAAGCAGGATATGCAATCATATGGTGGGAGGTAGCTCGACCACGAAAGCCAAAATAGTATTCTCTCAAAAACCACCGGTTTTTCATCTGAAAACCATCATTTTCATCATTCAAACTATGCATATCTTCCTAACAGATATCATGCCACAATTAAGGGAAAGCTGTAAATAAATAGTGAGCTCGACTCAAGCCACACAGCTGAGTAGAAAAATAAAATGTAATCCTATGTACCGACTCTGCCACATCTACAGAGGTAACAACTATAGACTCTCGTCCATTACCCTCGACCCGCAGGTTTAGTAATGGCAAGCTCTATACGGAGTTACAGCAATAATGGCATTAACGAAGGCAACCGAACCACTCAATTTATGGGAACTAGCCCGAAGGTACAGAGCACCTACAGCTTAATTTAAGGGACCTGAGCTCGAGGGTACAAAGCACCCAATCACACTCAATTTACAGAGACTAACCCGAAGGTACAGAGCACCTACGCTGCGCACATTTTTGGACTTACACTGAGGAGCAATGGAAGACCAACTCATCACACACACTCACTGTCACAGTACATCTATGGAGAATATTTCAAAACCAGTAAAAATTGTTTATACAGCACATGTATGTGATCCAGCATCCATCAACATGGAGATCTATGAACATGTATGGCATGTATAAAAGTGAGATCCAATCCATTAACATGGAGATCTAAAATCATTTCCCAAAAACGTTTTTAAAAGGATAGGCTCAACCCCACGGGTTAGCTCTAAACCCCCAAAATCACGTTTTTCACCGTTTTCACAAAACACCTCGTTTTTAACCTCCTTTGAAAATCACGGATGTCAACACACCCAAATCATGTATAAAAATCGAGAAAAGGCGTAAAAACCCACTTTTTACCCAAAAACAAAGGTTTACACATGAAAATCACGTTTTATGCATTTCTACCGGGTGAAAGCATACACAATTACATATATCACCTTAATACAGTAATAGGGTCTAGAATCCTACCTCAGAGAGTCAAGAA
>JAUMHN010443152.1:0-11271 GCA_032360265.1 Heliamphora ciliata
CCTTTTCTTTTCTTCTTGGTTTTCTCATGCTCCATGGATCTTAGCCGCTTGAATATGATCTTCATGCTTCATGGCTTTTATTTTGCGCTCTCAATTATGCGTAATGTTGAACTCCTGTAAACTCACTTAATTGCACAATTAGAACATTTTGTTTTTCATCATCAAAATGAATGTTGAAACCTTGTTTAGGCCAACAGAGTTCCTCCCGAGTGCAGCTACAGCGCTCGGCAGCCTCAACACCTATCTGTAGGCCCTGCACATCCAGAGAGGAGTTAGCCCGAATTGATGTGCTGAAAATAAACTTTCAAGTGTCTAGAGCTCGAATTCGAGACTTACCACAATGATATGCTGTGCGGCCCGCTTCGCGATGGATGCATTGGGGATCTCCTAGTACTCGACCTTGTCCCGGGGAAGACATAGGCTCTTGGCCAAGGCCCATGCCACCTGGTGGTTGGCCTGCACTGAGTCTCTAGAGTGAGGGGTCTACCACGGCAAGTGAAGGAGAAAGAGAGAGGTGCTAATACCTTTGTTGCTTCTGAGCTACCCTGGGCGGGGCACGGGGGCAAGATGGGATGATCACCCTCGATGCGCCTCTTGATGTGGTGATCGATGACCTTTGAAGCCATACTCCTCCTTTTTTGTTGCCTTGGTGGGGGTGGGGCAACCAGAGGAGCTGACGGCACGTCCTGGGTGGTGGTCGGGATGCAAGCCTGAGTGCTCGGAGTAGCCATCGGGGCTGGAGGTAAGGCCGCTGGTAATGCTGATGACAAGTCCCCGAGCAGGAAACTGACTAGGTCCCTTTAAGCCATGGTTGATGCTCTTTGAGTTGATCCCACACGGCTAGAAGAGGTCCTCGACGTGGATGCACGGGAAGTAGAGGCCCCTGTACTCGAATGAGCTTCGCCCTCGGCATCCTCCTCTGCGGGCACTAAGTGATGGCCGAGCTTGTCTGGGTAGATTGGTTTGCTGTTGAAAAGTCTCCTAAAGCAACGCAAGCCGTGGTCCCAGTCTAGCACGTGCTGCAGATGCGCGATGTTGATTCTGCTGTCTCTCTTGTTCTTCTTGTCCCGGGCGGCGGTGGTGTTGCAGTAAGCACCTGAAAGGGAATACATCAGTCTCGAGCAAATAAACAAGTAATAACAAGCGATATTTAGATGAAAATTCAAGGAAAGGAGCCTGACTACTTAGGGATCCGGGCCTGGTCAGGTATAGCCGTGGCCGGGGATCTTCATCTCCAAGGCGGAGCTGCTAATTTCTCCCGACCACTTTGAAATCTTTCAGGTCTCCCTTCTGGGAGCTCTTCAGATCGAGTACAATGTTCCTGCTCTCCTTGACCTTAAGGTAGTACTTGTTCTGGCCTTTGGAAGTCTCGGTGATGGAGTAGCAGTACTGAATCTCCCGGACACCAAGATTGATTCCCATATAGCGATTCAGTAAAACCACCCCCATCAGGATCGAGAAAACGTTTGGAGTGAGTTGCACATGGAAGAGCCCGTAGAAGGTAAGATCTTCCCTCACGATGCTCGGGAAGGGGAACTCCAACCTGGACTCCAGAACGACAACCAGAGGAAATACGATGGCCCCGGGGTCCTCTGTAGTCCAGGTCTCGTTCGCACCAGCTTGACGTATTGATATGTCATCAAGAATGGCCATAGCTCAGCAAAGCTCGGCCAAAGCCTAAGGAGTATCAACATATCGAGCAAGCCGCCCCATCTCGTCTTAAAAAAAAAAATTTTAAAAAAAAGGGGGGTGAGCATTGTTCTAACAAGTTATATATATACATGTATATATACATATATATATGTATACATGTACATATTTACATGCATACCAAGCCACTACCACCACCACTAGCAGCAGAGGCGATGGCGCAGGGGCGGTGGGAGCAAGGGGTCCAAGCCTCCACCCCAATTTCGACAGCCACTATGGCCATGGCACGATGATGACGATGTATAAAATAACGAATAAAATTTCGTAGATACCCAGATATGAGGAATATGAGGGAGCGAGATGAATACCTTAATGCAAAATGTATCCCAGAAAGATGAAGGCCGCCGGAGAAGATGAATAGCAATCGCCGGAGTGTCGCTGGAGTATCGCCGAAAATCGCCTAAAGTTTGGGGGAGTTCAAGTTTCGTAAAGGGAAGAGAGAGAGGAACATTCCCCCTTTTATACTTACCCACTTCGTTCGAACGAAGCGCTAAGGGTTACGGCGCATGGGGCAGAGTGCGCCGTATGTATTAAATGCAGAGTTAATACACGTCGCACAAAAAAGCTCGGGATATAGAGCTACGGCCAAGCCGAGCAAGATTGATGCTCGAAACCCTCAAGCCAAGCAAATGATGAGCACGGGCTAGGAATCAATCAAGCTAAACATTGTTCAGGCTTAGGAATATGAGCTCCATAACCGTCATAAATACGCATGATTGACATTAAAGGAAAGCGACGACTGACATTCCCATATCCATGGTACAGCTGGCATCATACGCAATTAATGAAACATTTAATGCACACAATAAATGTGGTGCAGAACCAACGGGGGGACCACCACGTGGCAGAACGGCGGTTGGAATACCATTTGGCTAAGTGGCAATACATCAGCAAAACTTGCTCGATAAGTTTCCCGATCAAAAAGTAAAATGACGAATCGAGCAAGGACATCACATCACCTTCCAGTAGCTCTGGAGACCGAGCAATAGAAAGATGATGGGGGCAAATGAGGGAGGACAGAGTCCGATTAGGATGGCGTGGCACACACATGGGATGTTGTACAGCGCAACAGCCAGCTGCCCACGGTGCTACCTCAGTATACCCCTCCTGGCTTGGGAAGTCGTCTAAGCAAGCAAGGACAGTGCCTCCGAACTTGTAGGATCTCGGGCCAGATGAAATCGTGGAACGGCCATGGGCCTGAGTGCCACAACCACGGGCCCAAGCTCAGGAGAGAGACTCAGTCATGGTCCCAAAGAGAGGTGCTTGGCACCATGGGGAGGAGTATTCGGCAATCATGTCTGAGCAGGACGTATTAAATGATCCCTAATGCCGAGCTCGGGGATTGATACATGGTAATCAGTGCCCGTGATACGCGTATCAAAAGAGGGAGCTGATGATAAAAGATCAATAGCAGTTGAACCATCTCTGGGGCTAGGGTATCAGAGAAGATTGACTTTGCCTAAACTAGGTCTGAATACCAATAGATACCTTGACATGATAAAAAGGACTTGCAAAAAGATATAATGATGGTAATGATAAGTCACCATCAGATTGACAGTTATGCATTGATCACAGAGAGGGAGTACAACCCGACCTGCTCGGGTCGGGTCGGACTCCAAAAGCGGGTCAAATATAATTCTTCCTATAAATAGCCAACACTCTCAGAGGCAAAGGTATGCACTCTTTTTACTAGAAGAAACTCTGCCAAATTACTCTCTCAAGCTTTTCTCTCTCTCTAAAACTCTTGCTTGACTTGATCGTCGGAGGGTCCACCAGTAAAAAGCCACTGGCGGCCATCTCACTTCTTTCTTGTGCAGGGACACGTGGAATCCACCTCGGACTGTTCAACTAGTTTGGACAGGAATAGTAGATCCCAATCCTGATCCTCTACGCCATCCATTGTCATGCGCGACTTCCATGAACACCCACTCCATATCCAGCTGAATCCTTTTGATTACTTTACTGAGTTTTAGTGCAAGGTGTGTGGGGAGTCCGGGAAGCACGCCAGCTACACTTGTAACGATTGCGATCTTATCTCTTTCGAGTGCCATCTCGGCTGCACTTTGTTACCCCAAACCTTTAAGCACAATGTTCATCGCCACCCTCTCAACCTCAGCTTCAATGTTGACAAAGACGATGATTCTAACGAGTTCTATTGTGATGTTTGCGAGACAGGTAGAAACCGAAATCGCTGGATTTATTATTACGCAGATTGCCGCTTCACATGTCACTTGAAATGTAGGACTTTTGAATCATGAGGTTTCTTGGATTCAAGCCGCCTCACTTAATTGATTTTACTTTGTGGAGTGAATTTTCTGGAAGTTTCATTTTGGAATTGTTGTATGACCTGTTAATTAAGACTTATATTTGCTCCCTTTTTTCCAAGAATTGTTGTATTTGGTACCATCTAGAAAATAATTGGCTCCATTTGGACAAACATGTTTATTGACTTTTTTTCTTTTATGCTTTTATGCTTTTATGCTATTTAATAACTCACATGTGTTTGAATTACCAATAAGCAACATCCAAGCCTTTTTTTCTTACTTCCGACTAGGGATGTTCAAACAACCCACCAACTCACTCCAACTCGCCAATCCAACCTAACCCTATCCAATTTGTGCGGTTTGTGTGAGTGAGTAGATTGGGTTGGGTGGGTTGAGTAAAAAAAATAAAGAGGGTGGGTTGGTTGCGGGTTATATTTCTTCAAATTGCCATCAACCCAACCCACCTAAAGTATATATTAAATATCTTGTTTCTGCATATGACTAATCTCAACCTTATATATATTTATATTATGGCCCTAAATGGGTAAAAGTTATTTATTGGCTTATTTCTCACCGTAAATTTTTCATATTTAGTGAACTTTTTTCTTCATTTAGTCAAACTATTATACTTTTTAGACCCTTCTCATTGAAATAAGTCGAAAACGTAAATTTTGATCAAAATATAAAAAAAATTTCATAAAAGACAAAAATAAACAAAAATAAGCCAATAAGCCAAATTCTATGTTGCTTGAACTAAAATAAGCAAAAATAAGCCAATAAGTAACATTTGCCCAAACAGGGCCAATTTCTTATAATTTATAAAGAATAAATTAGAACATTTATTATTTTAATTATTACTTTATATGTTGTGAATATTTTTTTAATAAGCATGTAATGTAAATATTATTATTATAGATATTTAAATATGTTATTATTATTGAATTATTTCTATTATTTTTAGTTAGTCTATTGCTTGATGTATTAAATACGAGTTTTTAAAAATTACAATATGTTTTTATTTTTTAGAAACAAATTTTAAGAAAATAATATTAAAATTTTATAATTTTTAAACCTACCAAACCACCTAAACCGCAAGTTAAAACCACCAAAAAATATCATCAAACTTGTTGATTTTGATAATTAGTAGATTAATTGTGAGTAGAAAAAACGATCACTTACTAAAAATGAGTTGGATGAAAAACTTTTTTTCACCCGTCCTAACTCAACTCACGCATACCCCTACTTATGACGTTCACAATCCATGACCCAGAGATCTGCCCGAATTGACGAAGGACAAAAATATCCTTACCTCAATTAATCCCATTTATTATTGACCAACGGTATCCTGACATACCTTTACTAGTTGATTTTTTCTTTTTGCGACGTTTGTTAAGCATCACTAAAAGTCATATTGTGCATTCACTAAGCCCAATGTCAGGGGGCCTAAAGCTGCTGGCTGATTGGTCCCATCTACGATGAGCATTTAATGTAACTCCAAACGAATATCAACCACGTTTAAGTCACCAAAAATTCAGTTATCCCAAGCATTTTTACTTATTATACTTTTACTTATTTTATAATAAGCAATAAGTAAATAACTCATTATCTTAAACAGGTTGGCCCTTTTGGGCTAAATCTTATAATTTTGCTTATTTGTCTTTTTTTGAATATTTTTTCATTTTCTAACTAAAATCATTTTTTTTTTCAAATCATCTCAATTAGATAAACCACAAAAAAGTAAAAAAACAATTGACTGAAAAAATTCAAAAAAGGCAAATTTTTTTGTTACTTATTTTTTTCTTTAGTGAGTTTTTTTAATATTTTAATCAAAAAATTTACTTTTCTAACTCATCTTAATAAGAGAAGTTAAAAAGTATAATAATTTAATTAAATAATATTAAAAAAAATTAACTAAAAATAATAATAAATTAAATAAAATAAGTAAATAAATAATTATTCCGAATGGAGCCAATATCTTAGCCATTCACATGTGAGTTCCACAGCTAAAGGTATTATATACATATAAATAATTGAGATTTTTTCTACTATTGGTCTATGTCAATTTTTTCATGTACATTATTTTTACAAAAAATTTGTGAGAAGTCCATTTTATAAATTGTTTATGATTTTTCATCCAGCATAATATTGTCGATTCGTTAAGATTCATTTTGAGTTTTGTTTCCAAATTTTAGTATTTCATGATCAGAACGTGGATTGTGTTGCGATTTATTTGTGATCATTTGTGATTTTCACATTGCGATTTTAGCCTGCGATCATTGTTTGTGCATTGAATTGTGTTGCAAAAATTGGATTGTGTTGTGATTCCAGTTTGTGATCATTGATCATTGTTGTAATTTTAGGCTGCGATTGAAGTTGAAGGTTGAGATCCTGTTTTGCGATCTTCATTTTGACAAAATATGGATTATTCTCTTAATGTTTTTGTGCAAATATGAATTATATACTAGTGTTGTGAAAGTAAAATCAAGTTTTAAGTTGGATGATATATTGGATTGTGTTTGTAAGAAATAGAAGAACCTAAAGCGTAGAAGATTTTTTCTTACATTTGCCTAATCATTCAAATTGTATACTTGTTGATGATGATGATTTTGAGAATTTGATATTTTTGGTTGTTTCTCTTGGTGTTGATCGTGTGGACGTTTCTGTGAGTGATAAGATGTGTATGTCTAATGGCACTAGTAATCTAGAATGAGTTATTATTGAATGTAGTTCTAGTAGAAATTCTGATGGCACTACTAATCAAAAAGGAGTTATTATTGAAGGTAGTTCTAGTAAAGGTTCTGAGATTGATTTTGATCCTCTTAAAAAAATTTGTCATCACTAAAAGACTTTATTGTTGTTATCTAATTATGCTGGATTAATTAGTCATGTTGGGTAGTGTTTTAGGAATGGAGTTAATGAATTTAGGTGTTGTTTGGAAAAATATGCTATAAAGATTGAGTTTTCATATGATCTTTTAAAGAATAATAAAAGTAGAGTAACTACAGCATGTTCTATGAGGGAGTGCACTAGTTTTAAGTGGTTTGTTCATTCGGCTCTGGATAAATCAAATGGTTTGTTTTATATTAGGATTTCGGAGATTGAACATAGTTGTGGTGGAACGTTTCGTACTTCTAAAAGTAAGAGGATGAGTTTGAGTTTGGTTACTAGTGAAATTATAGAGTAAGTTCGTGATAATCCACTAACTAAACCTATTAATGTTGTTGCATTCTTTACACAACATTATGGTCTTATAATATCTTATCATCATGCTTGGTGGGGAGTTGAGAAGGCAAGAATTCAATTGTATGGGAATTATTCATTATCATTTGATCAGCTTTGGTGGTATGTTGAGGCGGTATTGAGCTCAAATCCTGAAAGTGTAATGAAGATTGAATGTGATGAGTTTAATAAATGGTTTAAAAGATTGTTTGTGGTATCTAGTGCTTGTATCAAATGTTTCAATTATTGTCGACCTTTTTTGTCTCTTGATGATACATTTTTAAAATAGAGATATAAAGGTTGCCTGATTGATGCTATAGGGAAGGATATTGATCAAGGTTTAAGCCATTTTTATCTTTTCCTTTTGGTGTTTTACGATTTGAGATAATGAATTTTATGATTTGAAACAGATAAATTTATGTGTGCAGTTAAAATTGAAAAACAAGTAACATTATTTGTGCCCGAATGTAACAGATAAATTTATTTGTTCATAATTTCTGATTATTTACATGAAACAAATAAATTTATCTGTACACTTTCACTCAATAAACAAATAACTTTAATAAAATAGATAAATTTATATGTTCATCACTTGTGCTTATCATAGTGGAACAGATAAATTTATTTGTTCATGACTTGTGCTTATTCGAGTGAAACGGATAGCTTTATCTGTTAATAACTTATGTTTATTTGAAATGGATAAATTTATCTGTTCTAATTTTAAATGCCTTTTGTTGTTGTTGTAAGTTTATTTCATTTGGCATTTGTTGTGGTTGATGCCGAGAATGAAAATAATTGGATTTGATTTTTAAGAATATTGTCCAAGATTTTATGTGGTCATGCAATTATGTTCATAAGTGATTGTCATTCTGCACTAGTTCAGCATGTTTCAAGATTGTTCAATAATGGATATCCTACATACTGTTTACGGTATTTAAAATCAAATTTGAGAGAGAGATTTTTAGGGTGTTTGTTTAATTCATTGCGAGAATGTATAGTAAATTTATTTTTATATTGTGCATATGCTCCTTTAGTTTAAGATTTTCAGGAGAAGCTGAAAGATTTTTTAGAAGAGTATGAGAGTAAAGCTCAAGATTTTATTTCTAATTTGCCATTTGAGAATTGGAGTAATGCATTTTTTAGGGGTAATCGTTATGGTGAGATGTGTTCAAATGCATCAAAATCTTTTAATAATTCGATTCGTGATACTCATCATTTGCCAATTACAAAAATGGTTGATAAAATCAAAATTCAAATAATAAGACAAATGTGCTAAGAGATAAACTTCAAAGGAGTAAAATCCATCGTTTGTCCTGAGATGGATAAAAAATTGATTGATGCATTTAATAAGGGTATAACTTCGACAATTAGTACTTCTAGTTCATCTGTGTTTGAGGTTCATTTCTTGCCATTAGTGTTGGTTGACATTATTAATAAGAGGGTTTGCAGTTGTTCTCAGTGACAGGTTAATTGGTTTCTATGTCCCCTTGTTATGACTGTTATTCAAAAAAGTGGAAAAGATATTGCTTTATCCATTGACTCTTATTGTAAATTCTTTTTAGTTATCATATTATGAATGTATATACCCAACTCCAACAGTTGAGATTCTTGATTTTGTAGAAGAATCTGTTGGTATTCTGCCTTCTTGATTAGGAAGCCAGTTGGTAGACCTAAAATTCAAAGAATTCATTCAAGAAGTGAAAGTATTATGCAGGTCAAATGTGGGACGTGTGAAAAGTTAAGAAAACACAACCGGGAGACTTGCAAGGTGCCAATTTGAAGATTTAACAATTAATTTCTTTATTGATTATTTACTTTCTATGTAAGAAAAAGTGTAATACTTGATTTTAGCTATTTTTTGGAATAAATAATGAAAATTTAAATTTTATATGTAGAGATCCGGTACATTTTAAAATTTTAGCTAAATATTTTAATAAAATTAAATTAGTGAAAATGGTTTCTGATGATAAATACCGCTTTGGCATGTAGTTGCCTGGGAATATAATACCGCGATAAATTTTGCGATGTCAGAAAATTAGGACTTACTTAATTGAAGTTAATTTTAAATTAAAATGGGTTAGATTTACTAATATAATTGTAATAATAATAATAAAAATAAATAAATAACAAAAATAAATAATAAATAATAATAATAATCATACATCTCAGCCTAAGCTGTGATGTCTCTGGAGAGAAGGATCGAGAGATTGAGAGAGAAGGATTGAGAGAGAGAGAGAGAGAGAGGGGGAGAGAGAGCAATACAAATAAGAGAAACCCGAAGGTCCCCTGGCCCGACGACTCTGTTCTGTTCTTCTTCTCGATTTCTTCTCTCCTCCTTCATCCTGTTTTTCTTTTTGTTGCTTCCGTGAAATTCGTGGTAGGAGATTGGAGGAATAATAAAGAAAATAGGAGAAGGGATCTAGAAACCCGAGTTCTCTTCCCTTGACGCCGATGTCAACTTCTCTTGCTTCTCTTCTGAAATTTTTGTGCCGCCATTGATGACGACCCCAAGCTGGGAAAAACAAGTTTGATTTCAACCACTGATGGACTGTGATGTCGAATTTGAAGCCACTGGAGGAGAATTGAAACTTAATCAACTAGAGGAACACGTTGAAGCACCAGGGAGGAAAACCCATTTTTCAACCGTGGCGAGCTTCTCCATCCCCCTGTGTTGTTCTTGCGTCGCCGTTGATGGCGAGCCCCAAGTTTTAAAAGTAAGCTTGTTCTCAGCAATTGAAGAACTAAAGCATTAATTCGGAGGCTACAGAAAAGGAATTGAGGTGCAATCGACCAATTCGAAGCTTCATGAAGCCTAACCCAGACTGGCCGAACCTAGGATATTTCGGGGGTGGCGAAACTGAAGACATGAGACTCTTTGAGGTAGCATTTTGACTAATTAAGATGTTTTGTGTTGATTTGTGTTGGTTTTGAATTATAATAATTTGAAACCCTAAAATTTTTGTGAGATTGACCGAAACCCAATTTAATCTAGAAGTTGTGCAATTGAATCCTTGGTATATGTTCAACCTTGTGAAATTGGAACACATTAGAGGTAGTTAAAGCCATGAAGCTTGGTGGTTGGTGAACTAGAGGGCTAAAGGCCATAAACTAACTCAAAATTCCATTAAAGGTTCAGTTAGTTTTAGTGTCTTGAAACTTATTCTCATGAATTTTGGATATATTTAGATCTGGGTGATGGAGTAATGAAGTTAGGTTAATTTAAGGTTTAACTTGGGTAACATATTTGAGGTTTAACTTAACCCTCGTTGAACTATAATTGGAAGGTTAAATTATATTTTAATTGTGAAACTTGGAACGTTATCAAAAATTTATTTTACTCATGGTTTATTGGGTTAGGGCTTAATTTAAATTTCTTGAGAATTATTACAAGATTTGAATGTTTACGTGTAAGTATGATATTGCAATGTAAGAAGTACATCGAGTTTGAATTGGTGACGGGTATCTCATTGAGATAAAGAAAGGTGGGAGTAGGTGATTTGAAATGGAACTAAGGTTATAATTTGTGAATGAACAACTTGAGTTGACTTATGAACTTGTGATATAAAATTGGAAATCTAGAAAATTTTGGATGAATTGAGTATGACAACTTAATGGGAACATGAAGTGTGTTAGTGAAACATCAGTTAAGTTCATGTAAAAAGGGTTAAAATGATAGCTTTGAATCTTTTAACATAATTACCTTTGGATAAAATGATATACTCTGGGTATGTGTTTTAAAAATTGAATCTAAGGTTATATGAATTGGATGACGTACAACTGGATATGATATCAAAATACATGGTTGTATAATGGATTGCTGAAAGGAATATAACCCCATGGTTACACTCGTGTGTTAAATTAATGGGAATGACATAATTAAGATGGATAGATGGGAACTATTTGAACGTTCTATTTAACTAATAGATTTGTAAACCAAAAAATTTGGGATTTATTTAATGAGTGGATAAAATGAGATTTGGAATTTAATCCAAAGATGTTGAATATTGAATTTAAATTATGGATTATGGAATTATTGGCTTGGGTTTTATGATTTAAAGAATTAGGAAGTTATGATTGG
>JAUMHN010443161.1:0-11270 GCA_032360265.1 Heliamphora ciliata
TTTGGGGTTTGGTTGGACATGTGGTGGTTTGGGGGTCGTGTTGTGGCCTCAGGTGTTTCATTTAGATTCTGTCCTTGGGTTGATGTGCATTGATAGATTTTGGGGCTTGTGGCACGGTTATGTGCGTGTTGGTTATGCTTGGGACGTATGGGTCCGTGGTTTGATTTTAAGGTTTGGTTCTGGAAAGAATCGGTTTGAGGGAGGTTTCAGGTGTTGGCCTTCGGGTTAGCTGTTGGTTGTCTCGGTGTGTGGACAAGTCCCGATTTGTGGATGGGTCGTTCGGGTATTGAATGACGGGTGTGTGACATGTGATGTCGTGTCGGGTTATGTGACGGGTGGCGTCATGCTATGAAGTTATATGGCTATGTGCATTTGTAACTGGTTATGTGCATTTATAACTCTAGTTTATTTATGTACGGATTATGTGGATGGTTTACGTGATTTTGGCGTCGTATGTGAAACGTCGTGGTCATACGTGATCTTATGTTTATAGAAATATGATTAGTTTTATTCTCGTCTGTTGTAGATGGGTATGTGGTCCTATGTGGTCTTCGAGATCGTAAATGGTTATTTTATATGCATGTGTTGCATTGTGTATATGGAGGGCGGATAATGGTCCTACGGTGAAAGTCCGTGAAGATTTGTGATGATGGCGGATAATGGTCCTACAGTGAAAGTCCATGAAGATATCTGTTGACCCTGGTCGACGAAGCATAGTGGGGCGGATAATGGCCCTTCGGTGAAAGTCCGAGAACATATATGAATAGTATGTGATCGATCTGTGGTCAGGGCTCGGGAGAGAGTCGATGTTTATGTGTATATGATGTTAGGGCTCGGGTGAGAGTCGATGTTTGTGTATACCTATTGTTAGGGCTCAGGGGAGAGTCGGTTTAATTCTGTTTGTGTTGCGCTCGTGGCTCGTAGGAGTCGTGGCTCGTAGGAGTCGTGGCTCGTAAGAGTCGATCTTGCCTATGTGGCATACTACTATATGTATCATGGATTGCATGTATTGCATATTGGGATGGATAGACCAATTTTTTTAAAACTGTATTAGCAGCCTATGGGAGTCGTAATACTGGAATCTTTTTCAAGACTCTGATGAGTCAAAAAATAGTTTTTATCCTCGCTTCCCCATTGCTTGTGAAAATTGTTTTTAATGGCTCTTGTGAGTCGTGATCTAAAACTATTTTCAAACTATTTTCTAGACTTGAAAGAGAGTCTAAACCTGCACTTCGTTTTCCTAACATGTTTAGCTTATACTGCATGCCTGTCTAGTTTCTACTGAGCTTTGGCTCACGGTGTGGGATTTTCTTTTCTTCAGGTACCGGTCACGCTGGTTGATCTGGAGGTGCTAGAGAGGTGAAAGAGTTATAGTATTTCTTTTTATTTCTATCTGTATCATGTATGCTTAATACATGTTTCTTGGCATTGGAGCCTTGTAATGTATGTCATTTGGCATTTATATACAATGCATGTATGTTTATTTTGAGAGTGTATTCTCGGGCTGTGTGTTGTGGTTATTTGTTTATGGGTGTTTCATGTGGCCCGGAGTTTGGGTCGTGACAGCTTGGTATCAGAGTTTTGGGTTCGAATACCTAAGAGCCGTGAAAAGAGGTAGCATCACTATGTGAGGTTGATTGCGTGTGCTTGACCAAATGTGTTTAGATGCTTTGATAACATATACGTGTTAGCATGTTGAGCATGAGGATGTTGTGTATATGTGAGCATAGGGGTTGAACTGTGGTATTGATTAGTCCTGCCTTGGGGCGTTTGGGTTAACAAACTTAAGAGCCAAGTTAGAAACACGTTTAGCTGGCGTGATTTCTAGCAGGGAATCTGAGTAGGTTATCCAGATTGACGCGTCATTCTTGTTAGTTCTCCTCGGTATGTATGGCTATTTAGCATGAACCTATGTGGCTATGTGTTAGCATGCTAGGTCTTTAGCGTTTATGTTCATGCGATGTGCTGCGTCTTATGTATTGTTTTGCTTTCATATAGACGTGATGTCGGCGAGGAGAGGGCGAGCCCGTGGTCGAGGCTGTGGCCGTGCTGTTGGCCGAGGGGATATTCCTATCCCTGATGTTGGGGATGCCAATGCTCCCCTCGGACCGATGGACGCGACGAAGTTGTTGCGTGTGCTGGTTGGCTCTATCCAGCAGTTGGTTAAGACCTCTAGAGGTGAGGATGTTAGGGAGAGAGTGCCTGAGGCAAGGGCTACAGTGGCGATGCGGGAGTTTAGGCGCATGGATCCGCATACCTTTGCTGGAGATCCTGATCCTATTGTGGCAACTGAGTGGTTAAAGCTAGTGACGCAGATTCTCAACACATTGCAGATTGTGGAGGATGAGTTGTGCATTTCATTTACCACCTTTTAGTTGAGGGGCGCTGCCCATCAGTAGTGGAGATATGCTAGGACGACTGTGGGAGTCACATGGGCAGCCTTTACAGGGGTGTTTTTGGAGAAATACTTCCCGGCGTCGAAGAAGGACTTGTACAGGGAGGAGTTCTATACTCTTACCTAGGGGGCCATGGATGTCATACAGTACGAGGCCAGGTTAACATGTTTATCCTGGTTTGCACTAGAGTTGGTGAGGTTTGAGCGAGGCTTGGGGCCAGCAATCAGGGAGCGTGTGGTCGCAATGGGACTTCGTGTGTTCACAAAGTTGATGGAGGCAGCAGTGAAGGTGAAGAACACCATGACTGAGAGTCGAGCTTCCAGGGAGGCCTGAACATTACAGAGTGGGACCGAGGCACAGATAGGTGGGTGTTCTAGCAAGAGGCAAAGGTTTTCTAATACTAGCTTTCATCCATCTGGATTACCTCAACAGTTTTCAGTACCAGCACTGTCAGTGGTTTTATCTGGGAGGCCAGAGTAGAGGGAGTTGAGGTGTTACCGATGTGGACAGTCAGGGCATCGTGTGTCAGATTGCCCGCAACCGAGACAGCATCAAGATTCACAGTTGAGGCAGTCCCAGAGTCCTACTGGAGCGGTCACAGGGGAGAGGACCGCCGATTTGTTTTGGATGTGGTCAGACTGGACACATCTGCAGGACTTGCCCCGAGAGGGAGGATACGCCGAGCATGACGGGCACAGCAGAGGGTTCATTTGTAAAGGATCGACAGCGGTATCCAGTAGTACAGACTTCTTAAGTGACAGATAGGGGAACTTTAGTTCAGTCAATGTGGCAACTGACAGCGCCAAGTTCTGGTGGACAGGCCAGAGTGGGATTACCACGAGCGTATTCTCTCATAGCATCTTGGGCACCGGTCGTGCCGAATGATGTAGATATGCCTTCAGCGTGTAGAGGTACTTTCTAAGTCTACAAGCTTTGGGCCAGGTTTTTGTTGCATCTGTTTGGAAGTTGGTGGTGGACTCCGTGGATGGTGTGCTGTGTTGAGGCAGTGGCTGGTGATGATGTGAGAATGGGAGAGTTATAGATCCTGTGTCTTTGAGATAGTTAGTCGTTATCTAGGATGCCTGACGTTGTTTAACTATATCCTAGGAATGGTTTGGTTGGCCATCTCGAGTACCTGTGTCGATTGTGATCGACGAGGTTGTTTCTTTTGACCTTATATTGAATTTCGGGGGCGAAATTCCTTTAAGGGGGGTAGAGTTGTGAGACCCTAACCTGTTTTCTTTTTGCGGCGTTTTTGAACGCGCGTTACATGTTTTCGTTTGAGAATGTTTTTACTGCTTTTGATGCATGATCAGGCTTAGATATGAATGCGGGGTAGTTTCCCAGGGCAATGGGCCGTTGTGGTGCGAATTTCAAAAAATTTCAAAAAAAAGATATTTTAGAGGCCTATAAATATCTGGAGTTAGATATTTTCGTAAACATATTTTTTAAAACTTCTTCAACAAGCTTCATATTTTCTCTCTGCCTTCTCTCTAACTTGTTGGGGGCCCGGGGCTTAATTTTTTACGATCAGATTGTCGATCCTTGTTATTGGTGTCGTGATCTACGCGTTCACCCAGACGGAATTCTATTCTGGCGAATCTCGATTTTTCATGTGAATCGAGACGTCGAGTTTTGAACTCACCGAGGTAGGATTCTAGACCTGTATGTTTTATAAGGGTGTTATATATAATCGGGTGTACTTTTATTGGTCAAATAGCTGTAGATCTGATTTTTTGCAAAGTTCAATTTTTGGGTTAAAAATCGGTTTTATGTCGATTTCGGTGGATGAAATCGTGTTTCAAGGGTTTCTTTCGAGGGTTAGGTGTTTAGCTTAGGCGTGTGGATGTCCGAGAGTGTTGTGTGGAAGTTTGGAGGCTTCGATTCGGGGTTTAGAGGTGGAACCCGTAGCTTAAAAATGGTTTCTGGGCTTGTGCAGTCGATTGAACTCATAGGTTCAGTCGACTGGAACATAGGTCTTGAGTTCGGTCAACTGGACCGTGGGGTTTAGTCGACTAAATCGTGCATTGAGGCATTTTGTGGTTTTCCAGTGTGTTGTTCAGTCGATTGGGGGCTTGGGTCAGTCAACTGAACTTCTAGGCAATGTGATGGTGGTTCTGTGGATGGGTCTTGGTTTTCAATTGGCATCCTATGGTAATCAATTGATTAATTTATTGGAATTAGTCGATTCAAATACCTATGGATTCTTTTTGGGGTTTGGTTGGTCATGTGGTGGTTTGGGGGTCGTGTTGTGGCCTCGGGTGTTTTGTTTAGATGTCGTCCTTGGGTTGACGTGCATGGATAGATTTTGGGGGTTGTGGCACGGTTATGTGTGTGTTGGTTATACTTGGGACGTATGGGTCCGTGGTTCGATTTTAAGGTTTGGTTCTGGTAAGAATCGGTTTGAGGGAGGTTTCAGGTGTTGGCCTTTGGGTTAGCTGTTGGTTGTCCCGGTGTGTGGACGGGTCTCGATTTGTGGATGGGTCATTCGGGTATCGAATGACAGGTGTGTGGCATGTGATGTCGTGTCGGGTTATGTGACGGGTGGCGTCATGCTATGAAGTTATATGGCTATGTGCGTTTATAACTGGTTATGTGCATTTATAACTCTAGTTTATTTATGTATGAATTATGTGGATGGTTTACATGGTTTTGGCGTCGTATGTGAAACGTCGTGGTCATACGTGATCTTATGTTTATAGAACTATGATTAGTTTTATTCTCGTATGTTGTAGAACGGGTATGTGGTCCAATGTGGTTTTCGTGATTGTAAATGGTTATTTTATATGCATGTGTTGCATTGTGTATATGGAGGGCGGATAATGGTCCTACGGTAAAAGTCCGTGAAGATTTGTAATGAGGGCGGATAATGGTCCTACGGTGAATGTCCGTGAAGATATCTGTTGACCTTGGTCGACGAAGTATAGTGGGGTGGATAATGGCCCTTCGGTGAAAGTTCGAGAAGATATATGAATTGTATGTGATCGATCTGTGGTCAGGACTCGAGAGAGAGTCAATGTTTATGTGTATATGCTATTAGGGCTCGTGTGAGAGTCGATGTTTGTGTATACCTATTGTTAGGGCTCAGGGGAGAGTCGATTTAATTCTGTTTGTGTTGCGCTCGTGGCTCATAGGAGTCATGGTTCGTAGGAGTCGATCTTGCCTGTGTGGCATACTACTATATGTATCATGGATTGCCTGTATTGCATATTGGGACGGATAGACCAATTTTTTTAAAACTGTATTAGCTGCCTCCGGGAGTTGTAATACTGGAATCGTTTTCAAGGCTCCGATGAGTCAAAAAATGGTTTTTATCCTCGCTTTTCCATTGCTTGTGAAAGTTGTTTTTAATGGCTCTTGTGAGTCGTGATCTAAAACCATTTTCAAATTGTTTTCAAGGCTTGAAAGAGAGTCTAAACCCTTTGCTTCGTTTTCCTAGCATGTTTAGAGGTGGAAGAGTTGTAGTCTTTCTTTTTGTTTCTATCTGTATCATGTATGCTTAATACATGTTTCTCAGCGTTGGAGCTATGTAATGTATGCTGTTTGGCGTGTATATACAATGCATGTATGTTTATTTTGAGAGTGTATTCTCGGGCTGGGTGTTGTGGTTGTTTGTTTATGGGTGTTCCACGTGGCCCGAAATTTGGAGCGTGACATCTAAGTTGAGGGAGAGGTAATGGTAAAATTGGTATGGGAATTCTACTAAAATATTTATGACATCCAAACCCCTTATTTTAGCTTTAAAACTTTTGTTTGTGGCCACACCATTGAGATGTCACATGGCACACTAGCTGAGTACATGGGTTATGATCTTTCCATAGATGATACCTATCCTCCCATGCCCGATGACCCTAACTACACGTTTGATGAGATTATCACCACGTTGTGTGGCAAGTCTAGGCCTTGGGTAAGTGGGTATATTTTTCAAAAGGAATTAACATCAGTCTTTCGTCTGTTGAACCTAATTGTGAATGCCAATATTGACCTCTGAGGTCATGTGTCTGACCTGCACCATGAGCAGGGGTATGAGTTGTTTATGATTAGCCGTGGTGAGGATGTCTGCCTTGCCTCTATCTTTTTACAGGCGATGCTTTGAGTTGCCTATGGCAACAAGGTCGTTGCCTTGCCCTATTTTCTATTTTTGTCAAATTACCTTCGTTCTCTACCAAATTTTTGCTGACCCCCTCATATTACCCTTGAGCGTATCTCTAAATCCATCAGTCACATCACTTTTTTCACAAAGTGCAGCCCATATTGCTCCTAGTCTTGGATCGATTGATCCTTTGGAGGAGGCTACTGACTCTGATGATACTACTTTGAGTGCCTTCACTCCTCCTGCACCTGAGGGGGAGTCATCCCAGTCTTCCCTCATCGCCCGGTTATCCTCTCTTGAGACCAAGGTGGATGGCTTGCAGAAAACTATGCTCGGCAGATTCGATCAGCTCGAGATTTTTCTTTGCAAACATTTCGCTGGTGGCAGCAGTTCTACATAGCTCCTTCCAGGTTGCACACAAAGGGGGAGAACTTTTGTGGTGATTCAACATTTTTGTGGTGGAAACAGGTAATGTGGTGGTAACAGGTAACAAGTTTACAGGTACAAGCTTACAAGTGAAATACAAGTGAAATTGTACTTCTTTGATACATTGATACATTTTGATACATTGACATGGGTATTTTGATATTTTGGATTATGGAATTTTGGATTATTGGATTATTGGATTATCGCATGTACTTACATGTTTATGTCTAGATGCAATTGGTTTTTGGATTTGTACATGTGGCTAAGTATAATTTTACATCTCTGTTTAATCTTTCAGTGTTGGTTTACTTGGTGTTTTGTCTTTGAAGGATTGGAAGAAGAGTTTTGGTTGATGATCTCATTTTGAAGAATGTGTTGAGTTGAATGACTTAGGTTTCATTGTGTTTACCTCGTATTGCAAAGAATGAGATTGTAAAGTATTTTATTTTAAAATACTTTATTTTAATTAATGGAAATTCCTGGTGATATAGAGTGTTTATGATTCCTAAGTGATTAAGTTTTGTTTAAAAAGAGTTTTTATTGTATTGAGAATCTTGTATTAGGATAAGTCTTTTAGATAGGATTTTATCTTTATCTTTATCTTTATTCTTGTATTTATCCAAGACTCATCTAAGGAAGAATCTTAATCAAAGTGAGAGATCTAAGGTACAACCGCGCAAGCCTGAAATACAAGTAACCAAAGCGGAACTCGTCAAAAGTATACTGCCACATGACTGCTCAAACGCCCATCAAGGCCTGCTCAAGTGGACCTCAGGCAATTTCATTAGGTTTGAAATTCCTTCAGCCTGAATTTTTGGGTGACCTATAAATAGGTCATTAAGCAACCACGAAAATACTTTTGATCATTTATTATTCAGAGCTCCAAATCATATTCAGAAGTATTTTTCGTGTCTCAAAAGATCGAAGATCGTTCGTGACAAATCTTAGACTGTGTTCTAAGTTCCGACGAAAAATTCTACAGGAGAAGTTGGCTCGAGGATTCGTTACAGTAGGAATCAAGAGCAGAACGGTTTACGAGGATTCAGCATACAAACTTATGACTACTAGGTTGAGGATTCGACTGAAGTTTGTAAGTTGTATTGTAACTGTTCGATTGGTTATAGTGCTTAATTCCTAGACTTAGTAAGTCTCATGGTTCTTTACTTGTCTTGGATTTTTCCATGTAAAAATCTGCCTGTCGAGTTTACTTCTATTTACTTATTCTTTTCGTAGATGTGATTGATTGAAACTCAAAAATATTATTTTTCTGTCAACGTAAACAGAAAAAATATTTTTCACCATTTATACTAACTCAAGGGAACCATTGGCCCAATAAATTGGAGGTGGTTATTGGAGGCGGTGGTAGTGTGTGGTGGCCAAATGTAATGGCCAGAGGTGGCGACCGTGTGTGGTGCCCAAATGTAATAGCCGGAGGTGGTGGCCGAAGACAGTGGTCGAATGTGGTAGATGGAGGAGGTGGTGGCCGAAAATAGTGGTCGGAGGTGGTGGACAAAAATAGTGGTCAGAGTGGTGAAGAAAAAAAATAAAATTTTGTTTACAAAACACGTGAAACACATTTTTATAGATTACAAGAATTTAGTAAATTTTAAAAACTATTCATTTTTTATTTAGAACCAAAAATAATTATCAAATATATTTTTATTTACAATTTACTAAAAATTTAAAACAAAAATAAAAAATATTAAACATAAACATTACTAAACGTGTCCCACATAATTCACATTTATAATTTTTTGCACTAATATTGAGAAAACGGATTGTGATGAAAAATCCAGGTTCTACCTGGGGTTATTTTGAACCCATAAATCAAAACAATGATCACTTCAAACCCAACCAACAGCTAAGCGCCTGTTTGGTTGCAAAATGAAACAGCAAAATATATACAAGATTTACCTTTTTCCATAAAAACCTAAATTTGACTATTTCTTATAAATTTAGGTTATTTTTGCCACTGGCTATTTTTTCTTATCAATTTTCTTTTCATTTCTTTACATTTACTATTGTCTTACTGTAATATTATTAGGCTCACAATGAGGTGCCAACATGAAGTATTTTTTCTTTTGTTTGGTTAGACAATAATTATAAAAAGAACATTGACTAGCTATTTAAGATATCTAAAGAATTTTGCCTTTTAAGAGGTTTAACTCTATTAGAAAAAGATTAAAAAAAAAAAAATGTTAGATTGTTTTGGATAAATTATGTTTTGTATAAACTATTTAAGCATTTTTCTTTTTGTTTTTTCTAATTGTCTAAAATATTCTTTCCTTTTGCTTTTAAACTATAGTATTTGAAATGTTGATACGATTTTTTATTTTGAAGTAAAGTGAAACTTTTTAATAAACAGTATTATGGGTAGTTTGGGAGGTTAGAAATGGGAATATTTTGGATATTAAAATGAATATAAAAAATAAATTTTAAGTGTTGGTGTATTTAATTGGCGTGTGTAGTCAACAATGTGGTGGTGTGTATTTAGAATCACTCTATTTTGAAATCTGGTGTGACAAGAATTTTAAAATATAATTTAAGGTGTGATAAATTTGTAGGTAATACATAGTAGCCTTTGTGATTAAGAAATTAGGTTCTCTTTTTGAAGTTTTTAATTTTATTATTAATTCATTGATTTTGTTAGTCAAACGGTTAGTTAGGATTACTGTCAACAATTAAAAATATTAAAATGTCAATTTTATTCTTATTAAACCTCTATAATTTATCTCTATACCAAACCAAACTAACTCTTTGTCCTAATCAATTAGATTTAGCCACATAAATCCTTTTATGCCATTTTGCTTTGTTAAAGGCCATTTTTAGTTAATTTCAGTAACTTTATATATTTTCTTAATATGATATTCTATATTAATTTAGGTATATTTCTTCTCTAAAATGTTTTCATTACTCGTGATCATGTCGTTTTTTTAACAACTGTATCAACTGATCTACGATATATGTGTCTAAATTATCTTAATTTATTTTCTCTCAACTTGTGCTTATTTGGTACGACTCCTACCATTACACGAGTCTTTATATTCTTAATTTTATCTTTTCTTATCTTACCACACACTTCTTTGACATTTTCATTTCAACAATACTCATTTATTTATATAATTTTTTGTTAACAACTTAACATTCTATCTCACATATATTTTATTTCTATACAACATAAAAATGCTAATATTGTATTTTTATCTAATTAGAGGGTTTAATAGACATAACACTAGTATTTTTAGTACTTTTTCATTAACTCTAAATAACCGGTTTGACTAACAAAATTGAAGAATTCCTAATCGGCTGTGTAACGGTGGTTTCGGCGCGTAACGGGCTGCTACAGCCGTTACACTGTGTGAAAGCGGTGCTCGCGACTGTGATTTTCGGTTGAGTCACGATTTTTGTTTTTTGTCCATCGGTTCTCTATTTTTATGTCTAAACATCTTATAAAAATCCAAGCAACAGATCTACTCCATTTTTACTCTGATCTACTTTATTTTTGGTGATTTTTTTGATTTTTAGAAGCTTCAGTTCTCGCCTCTCGCCAACAATGCCGAGTCGCCGACTTGATTCGATCATTCTTTGATACTTGCTTCGATAGTTTTTGCAGACTTGCTTCGATCCTTCAGATCCACTCCATTGATGATAATTTTTTTGTTTCTTTTGGAGTTTCGACGAAATCGACGCCGTCAGGACTTGGGATAGGTTCAACGCTGGGTTGATGAAGAAGACAATGAGAATTTAAGTTATTTTTTATTTTTTATTTTCTTTATTCGGCTATTTCAGAAGAAGAAAGATGAAAATTTTAAGTTTTTTTATTTTCTTTATTTGGCAATTTGGGCTAGGGTGGTGTTGGTTATGGAGTAATTTTTTTAATTATTTTTTTATTCTTATTTTATATTTTTAAATTATTTTTATTTTTTAAAAAATTAATAAAAATATACAAATCTATTCATCTATTGCTTATTTTTTTAAATTAATGTTGTATTTTTTTATTATTTAGAAATATTTACAAATATGTTTTTAGTTAATCTCAATCTGTGAATTGTTGAAATCTGGACCATTGGTGATTCTGATGTTCTTGGTAGTACTAAATTTTTTTTTCATTATTTTTTTATCTTTATTCGTTAAAAATTAAAATTAAAATTTACAAGCTTACAAATCTAAGGATTTATTACTAGAAAACCTTGAATATTTGTTTAAAATATATATATATATATATATATATATATTATATTTTGATCTTCATTATATATATATTATATATAGATATAAATTATATAATATTTTTGAAAAAAAATACTTGTTTAAGAATTAAGATTCGTACAAACTAATTTTAAAATATTAAAATA
>JAUMHN010443172.1:0-11270 GCA_032360265.1 Heliamphora ciliata
TTTGCACTCATGTGATAGTCTATAAAAATAATGCTCCCCCCTTTTTTTAGGATGGGGCGTCTTTCTCAATATGTTGACACACCGGAGGCTTTGGCCGAGTTTCGCTGAGCTTGGTCCATCCCTGATGACGTCAGCATATGTCAGGCAACCAATGAGGAGACCTAGACCACTGGAGAGCTTGGGGGTTGTTTTTCCTCTCGTGGCTCTCTTGGAGTCCAGGGTAGAATTCCCCCTCCCGAGCATCATCGGGGAGGCACTCTCCTTTTACCGGTTATGCCCGGCATAGCTCACCCCCAACTTTTTCTCAATATTGATGGGGGTAATTTTATTAAATCGCTATATGAGCATCGATCTTGGTGTCCGAGAGATTCAATACTGCTACTCCATCGCCAAGATAACCTAGGGCCTGGACAATTACTACCTCAAAGCCAAAGACAACTGGAACATCGTGCTCAAGCTCAAGAGCTCCCATAAGGGTGATATCGACGACTTTGTCGTGATCAGGAAGAACTGACAGCTCGGGCCTAGAACCATTGATCCTCGTGCACGGCTTTGCCCGACCAGGCCAGGGTCCCCAGGTATCGAGCTCCCTTCCCCTCTATTCCTTTCATTACAATGTGTTTTGAATATTTGATCGGTACTAATAATTCTTTTCAGATGCTCACTGTAATACGTCGGCTGCTCGGGACAAGAAAGACAAAAGAGACGACAGGATAAACTTTGAGCACATAAAGTGGGTGCTTGACTAGGACCATGCCACGCGCTGCTTCTCTCGACTCTTCAACGGCGTACCAATCCGACCTAAAGAGCTCGGCCACCGTCTGCTCCAGGTAGAAGAAGCTCAAGCTGAAGGAGGTCAGAGCAACAGAGCCTTTACCTCCAGCGCGACAAGTCACTGAAGATCCTCCAACTCTACCTTTCACAACCTCACTGATCAGGATAGCCCGAACATGTCAAGAAGGGATCTTCTCGACTTCCTGATGGGGGACCTCTCAGGCCCCCAAGCCCCGCTACAACTCTGATAACTGCAGCTGCTACTTCAACGGGCGCCCAAGCCCCAAGCAGTGGCCCCTATCCTACAGCTCAGGCTCCTGCCCCACCTCCAGCTCAATCGACGAGGAAGAGGCCCTCGACCTCCGAGGTCGCTAGCAGCCAGCTCAGGCGCCGGGTAGAGGAGGCACCTCCAATCACCCTCCCATCCAGCTCGATATCGGGTCCCAATTGCATAAGATTGGTGTAGGAGAGCCACCATGTGGCATGGGCGCTCGCCAAGTCCCTATGCCTGCCTAAGGACAAAGCCTCATACTAGGCGATCTCCGATGCCGGCCTGGCCAAGCAAGCTGCACAACACGTTATTGTGGTAAGTTTTTTCGAGCTAAGCTGTTGTCACTTGGTTAGATTTCGTCGTTTATATATAATTCTTCGTCTGAACTGTCACCTCCATTTCCCACACAGGGCTTGCAGATGGGCGTGGAAGCTGCCGGACGCTGCAGTAAAATGCAGGAGAAGTACAACCTCGTGCACACCGACGCTTAAAAATATAAAGAGGACATCAAGGTCCTCTAGGTCTAGGTTGGGGAGGTCAGCAAGGCCAAAGAAGAGGTCGAGCTCGTGGCCAGCAAGGCCCTGACCTCAATTAAGAAGCATGAGGTCAACCTGGCCTCTATTCTGGCGCAGTTGGAGAAGGCCACGAAGTCCAAGGCCACGCTGCAAATGCCTTACACCGACCTCTAAGATCTCAACTCTCAAACTTCCTAGGCCAAATTTGATGAGGGATACAACAAGGCCGGTGACGACTACGAAGCCCAGGTCAGGACGATGCAAAACCCTCCTTTCAAGATGGGTTGGGATGCTGCCCTAAAGGCCGCCGCCGTGTTAGAGGACTCCACGCTCCATAGGGAAGTGCACTGGCTTCAGCTCAGCATTCCCTTTCCTGCTCGACTTGCGCATCTCCTGGGGCAGGCTATCCCACCCGGACAAGTGATCGAGGCTGCTCCAATATCCGTGGATGCTATCCCTCCTCTCTCGTCCGAGCAGATGCCACCACCTCCTCTCCTTCGACCGAGCACGATGCAGATATTCTCGATCAAGGGGATGAGTTCGAAGAGCTCGACCCACACTGGCCCAAGGCTAGGGAGGCTAACCTGAATGCCCCAATCGATCTCATAATGGAGGATGATGAGCAGGACCAAGGGCAGGAGGCCAATTGAGTTGCCAAAGTGGAGGGTGGTACGGCTATGGATGCGCAGGGCTTCGAGGGCCAGGCCGACCAAAGCTAGATCTCTCTGGTAGAATAGATATTATGATTGTTCAAGCTCGCATTGCATGGCCTCGTTTCATCTGTGAGGTCGGCATGCTCTTGCCCTGTATTGCAACTCTTTCTTCAATGAAATATTTTTGTCCAATTTCTGATCAATGCGTCGTAATTGCTCTTGCATTACTTTATTTTTAATAATAAGTATATGGCGCTTGAGCTTATCCCGTTCGGTGAGGTCGGACAATCTTTAATTATACTTACACCCAGCCGAGTTGGGACACCAACGACCTTTTAAGATCATCTGATCACTTGGTGCGAGTCCGAGCTAGGCAATAAATAGCCGAGCAATGATGCCTTGGCTCCAGGAGTCAACCCTTTAGTTCTGACGAACATTCGAAGCCGAGCCGAGCCAAAACGACTCACTTAGCTGAGCGAGGAGACTTGTGCCTGGAAATGGGTCCTTGGTTCCAGCCGAGCTAGACGACACACCGAGCCGATCAAGGCCACTTGGTGAGATGTAGAAATCTTAAAATTACCTGAAGTCATCTAGGACTTTTACTGCCTAGCCGAGCTAGGACATTCTTGCCCAAGCATGACCCAAAATCATCAGGGTCTTTTACTGCCTAGCCAAGCACCCCAAGTCATCTGGGACTTTTACTGCCTAGACGAGCTATAACTTTCTTGCCCAGGCATGACCTGAAATCATCTGCTATTTTTATCGCCTAGCTGAGCTAGGACTTTCTTGCCCATGCATGACCTGAAGTCATCTGGGACTTTTATTGCCTAGCCGAATTAGGACTTTCTTGTCCAAGCATGACCCGAAGTCATTTGGGACTTTTACTGCCCAGCCGAGCTAGGGCTTTCTTGCCTAGGCATGACCCGAAGTCATTTAGGACTTTTACCGCCTAGCCGAGCTAGGACTTTCTTGCCCAGGCATGACCCGAAGTCATCTAAAACTTTTACTGCCTAGCTGAGCTAGGTCTTTCTTGCCCAGGCATGACCCGAAGTCATGCCGAGCTAGGACTTTCTTGCCTAGGCATGACCCGAAGTCATCTGGAACTTTTACTGCCCAGCCGACCTAGGACTTTCTTGCCCAGGCATGACCCAAAGTCATCTGAAACTTTTACTTCCCAGCCGACCTAGGACTTTCTTGCCCAGGTATGACCCGAAGTCATCTGGGACTTTTACTGTCTAGCCGAGCTAGGACTTTCTTGCCCAGGCATGACCCGAAGTCATCTGAGACTTTTACTGTCTAGCCGAGCTAGGACTTTCTTGGGATGTCTTAAGATTGTACACACAAGCTTCTGAGAAAAGTTTCTTCATTCATTATCCAAGAAACAAATTTACAATTGATGCTTCAATGATAAAACTTCTTTAAATTTTGTGCATTCCAAGACCTCGGGATTCGACTTCCTTCTAAATCTAAAAGCCAGTATGCTCCCTTACCTGCAATTGATGTGACTTTATGTGGGCCCTCCCAGATCGGGCCTAACTTGCCATCAAGGGGATCTTTTGTATTGAGGAGGACCTTCCTAAGTACAAATTCGCCGACCTGAAAACACCTATGACTGACTCGCCTATTGTAGAATTTCGCAAGTTGTTGGTGGTAGACCGCCTGCTTGACCAAAGCTTGCTCCTTCATTTCCTCGGCTAGATCCAGGTCCCGAGCAACAGTGAGGTTGTTGTTCCTAGATTCGAAGGCTTCGATTTTGATGCTAGGTAGCCCCACTTCCAGGGAAATTACTGCTTCCAAGCCACATGCCATGGCAAATGCCGTCTCCCCTGTCAAACTTCTTGGAGTTGTTTGGTAGGCCCATAACACTGAAGGAAGTTTGTCCACCCATTTTTTCTTGGCTTTCTCTAACCTCCTTTTCAGCCTTGATAGGAGTGTCTTGTTCGAGATCTCTGTCTGGCCATTGCTTTGAGGGAACGGAGGTGTTGAGAAGTACTTCTTTATCCCCAAGCCCGAACAGAAGGTCTTGAACAAGTTGCTGTCGAACTGTTTTTCATTATCTGCAACTATGGCACGTGGGACACCAAACCTTGTAATGATATTTTTCCACACTAATTTCTTCATGTCCACGTCTCTGATATTGGCCATTGGCTCAGCCTCAACCCACTTAGAGAAATAATCTGTTGTTATAATTAGAAACTTTTTATTGTTTGGTGCCCTAGGCAATAGGCCAACAATATCCAGTCCCCATTGTGCAAAAGGCCACGGGCTCGTGATCGGGCTAAGGTCCTCGGTAGATTGCTTGTTCTAAGGTGCAAATTTCTAACACTTCTTGCACTTCTTCGAGTATACTTGGGCATCTTTCTGCATGTAGGACCACCAATAGCCGTGCCTAATAGCTCTGTGCGCCATAGACCTTCCCCCTATATGACCCCCACATATTCCTTCATGTAGCTCGAACAAGAAATCTGGACTTTGTTGGGGTGAACACATAACAAGTAAGGCCCCAAGAAAGATCTCATGTTCAACTAACCCCTGGGGGATAGCCAAAATCGTGCAACCTTATATATGATCTTGTGTGCTTTCTTCTTGTCTTCGGGGAGTTGACCATTGTCAAGGAATCTAATAATAGGATCCATCCAACTCAGCTCCGAGTTGCCCTCTATGGAGCAGATCTGTCGTGCTGCCGCTTCAATGCTCAAGCTATCTTGTTTCTGTACTTCCACAGTCCTTGTTAGCTCGAGCTCGGTTGCCGAGGCTAGGGCTGCCAGGGCGTCGAGATGAGAATTTTCTTCTCTTCTGATCAGCTCGATACGTACTTCCTCGAGCCCATTGACCAGCTCGAATGATATGGAAAGGTAGGCAGTCATTCTGTCATCTCTGGGGTTATACCGCCCAGTCAGTTGATTTACCACTAGCTGAGAATCGCAAAAAACTTTCAACTTTTTTATGCCTAAGAGCTCGGCGCTCATGAGCCCGACAAGCAGTGCTTCATATTTGGCTTCATTGTTGGAGACTGAAAATCCCAATCTGATGAAGTGTTCTATCACGGATCCCTCTGGAGAGATGAAAACCACCCTTGCCCAAGAGCCTTTTTGGTTTGAAGCACCATCGGTGCGCAGCCTCCACTTTTGCATTGCTCCTTTGGATTCTCCATTTTCTTCTCCTGCACAGTCATTCTTCCCCCCAGCTCGGACTCTAGCATGGTTGGGTCCGAGGTGATCAACGTTCTTGGCCGGGAGAATTCTACTATAAAGTCTGCAAAGACCTGTCATTTGATCGCTGTTCTTAGTCTGAACTCAATATCATACTCCCCAAGCTCGACTCCCCATTTGGCGATTATCCCTGAGAAGTAGGCCCTGCGCAACAATGCTTTGAGTGGGTCTGCAGTCAGGACTATAATTTTATGCGCTTGGAAGTAGTGTGTCAGCTTTCGGGATGCCAAGACCAAGGCCAATGCCAGCTTTTCTAGGGGCAACTATCTGGTTTCAGCGTCGAGAAATGTGTGGCTAACATAGTAAACTGGGAGCTACTAGGCCACATCTAGCCTAACCAGGACGACATTAGCCGAATGCTCGGATACTGCAAGATACACGGATAGCTCTTTTCTAAATAATGGTTTAGATAGAAGGGGAGTCGTGCTCAAGTACTCCTTCAATTTTTGAAGCGCCTGAGCACACTCCTTCCCCCAAACAAAATTTATGCCCTTTTTCAATAACTGAAAGAAAAGATGGCACTTATCTGATGACCGACTGATAAATCTATTCAGAGCTACAGCCATCCCCGTTAGCCGTTGTATCTCCCTCACTATCTTTGGGGGTTGTATATTCTATATTACAACTATCTGGTCGGGATCGATTTCGATCCCTCGCCTGCGTATTAGGTGCCCCAAGAATTTGCCCGACTCTACCCCGAAAGCACATTTCGACGTATTAAGCCTCAACTTATAAGCCTTCAACACCTCAAAGATGTTGTTCAGGTCGGTCAGGTGGTTGGGCTCCTGCTTGATCTTGATCACCATGTCGTCTATGTATACCTCGATGTTCCGACCTAGCATAAGTTGGAATATCTTAGTAACCAGCCTCTGGTAGGTTGCCTCGACGTTCTTTAGGCCAAAGGACGTGACCTTGTAGCAGTACAGTCCTCGGGGAGTGATGAAGCTGGTCTTCTCCTGATCGTCTAGGCTCAAAGCGATTTAGTGGTAACCTCTTTAAGCATCCAAAAAGCTCATTGTTCCATGGCCTGCTGCTAAATCCACTAGTTGATCGATCTTAGAGAGTGGGAACAAATCTTTAAGTCAGGTTTTGTTCAGATCAATGAAATCCACGCAGACCCTCCACTTCCCATTCTACTTTTTGGCAACCACGATATTGGACAGCCATAGGGGGTACTGCACTTCCCTAATTACCCTGCCTCGAGCAATTTCTCTACCTCCTCTAGCACGGCGGCTAAGTGTTGAGCCGAGGACCTCCTCCCGTGCTGGGCAACTGGTTTGTACGTGGGATCCACACTCAGCTTGTGTTGCATCACCTCGAGATCAATTCCCGACATTTCGTATGGTGTTCAAGCAAAAACCTCCACATTAGATATGAGGAAGTTCACCAGGCTGGTCTCCTCTTGCTGGGCCATGTTGGAGCCAAGCAGGAAGAATCGGTCTGGGTCATTTTCATTCAACATGACCTTCTTTAGTGGCTCCACAACTCTTTCCATTGGCGTCCTCCCAACATCCTCCAGGAGTGGCTTGTCTTGCACTTCCATCACGCACATCTGCTTATCCTTGGACGAGCCTACCTTTCCCCAAATTGCAGCCATAAAGCACTGTTTGGCCGTTGTTTGGTCTGCCCCTTGAGGTTGAGAACTTGATGACCTGGTGATATGCTGAGGGGATGGATTGGAGCTGATGAAGCCATATCCTTCCCATTATGGCGTTGCACGGAGATGGTACATCCACTACCAAAAACTCAAAGTTCTTGACTTGGGTGCCTACCCTGACTGGCAGGGTGATTCGCCCCATAGGTAGGATGAGCTGACCATTGAACCCGACCAAGGGGTGTAGCACTTCATCAAGTCTTCCTTTTCTTGAGTCCTAATTTGAATAAAAAGTCAGCATATATCACCTCAGCCGAGCTTTCCTGGTCGACCAAAATGCGCCCCACGTCATACCTCTTAATCCAAAAGGATATAACAAGTGCGTCGTTGCGCGGATGTTCAACCCCTTCCATGTCGACGTTAGTGAAGGTCAGGTCTCCCACCATGTATTCACTGTTTGGGGTCTTTCTTTTGCCCGGATCACTTTGCCCGAGTTGGGTCTGTATGACCTCTCGTCGAAGTGCCACTTCGCGGCTTCCACTCGTTGTCTCGTTTGATGTCTCTGGCCTGGGGGCTGCGTGTATAACGCTAATCACTCATGCCTGCTCCTCTGGTCCTCCCCCTGCTCGGCATGGGCATGTTGCTCAGCTTGGGTTTTCTCCTTGTCAATATATTGCCCGAGGTTTCCAGCCTTCACCTATTTTTCTAGAAATCTCTTGAACTGTCGACAACGATTTGTGAGATGCCCGTGCTCTTTGTGGTAAGAGAAACATTTCTTCTCATCCCGCTTGCTCGGATCTATGAGCATCTTGGGTGGCCAGACAAACCATGGCTTGTCCTTGATCTGGTGAAGAAGCTTGTGAAGAGGCTCATTGAACACAGTATTGGTGACTTCATAAACCCCGTTCGGCCTTTCGCGCTTCCTTTCTCTTTCGGGTTTCTTTTTAGCCTTCATGTATTCTTTCTTCTCTGCTTGGGCTTCTTTTTGCACTTCTCGGGCATGAGCTTCGTCAACCATGTCTCCCATATCCTCCTCGACCTTCGAGTACTATTCAATCCTCAGCATTAGTTCGGCCATGCCCTGAGCAGGCCTCTTGGTCAATGAATGTCTCAAGTTGTGGGTTTTGTCCAACCCAAGCTTGAAGGAGGCCACAACAAGTTGCTCGTTGCAATCGTCGATATCGTTGAAGGTTTCTCAATAGTATCGAGCATATGACCTTAGGCTTTCATTTTCAGCTTTCCTTAGGCTGAGCAGAGAATCAATCTCCCCTAGTTGTTTGCTGTTGGTGATGAACCTTGTCATAAACAACTTGGCAAGCTGCTTTCAACTTCCAACTTACCGAGATGAGAGTTTATCAAACCAGCATAGAGCCACCTCGCCCAAACTAAAAGGGAATATCCTGCACATCAGGGCGTCATTCCCATTTTAGAGGGCCATCATCTGTCTAAAGTGCCGGATGTGACCCATAGGGTCGGTCTTTCCATTGTAAAGATTGAACTTAGGAGTTTGAAATTTTTTGGGTGGGTTAACTCCATTCACGTCCCTTGTAAATGGGGAGGCTGATATCTGCTCTAGCGCCTTCTGAGAAACGTCCCTGGCCAACCTCCCCGTGGTCGGCTGCAACCTCCCCTCAAGCTGGAGGTGCAGCCACTACTTGAACTCCTCTTTTTCATTTGCACGGTCGAGCTCCTGGCCAGTCTGGCGTCGCTGCTCTTGACGACGTGCAGCTGGTGCGTGAGTGTTGCTAAACGTTTGGGTCTATCCCTGCCTCCTCCTTTTAGAGCCTGAGATGCGACTCTTTTCAGAGTCATCCTCTTGCTGCTCAAGTTGGTGCTCCTTCCTTGTGTTATGGCTAGCCTAAGGCCGATCAAAGTCTCTCCCTTGCTCTCTGCTGGACCGCTCGCGTTCTGACTGGACTCCCAGCGAGTGTTGCTGGTTCATGCGAGCCCTCACCTCGTGGAGCTCTCGTTGGAGCTTGACCAGTTGCTGGTCTCTCTTGTTCAGCTCTTCTTGATGCCCCTCCACCACTTGTTGCATCGTGTAACGTGGAGGGTAGTCCTCTTCAGATGGCGTTGTTTCGTGAGAGCCCCCTACATGGGTCTGTTCTCTCATCTGGTTGATCCTGGACCCACCAACTTGGACCTCGGAGGGCGCAGGATATCTCCTTCGATGGTGAGTTGCATGCGATACCTCTGCGCGTGGTGCGCGTTGCTCCCTTAGCTCTTCATAGACGTGGTTGTCCCGGCTAGCCATGGAGGCGTTCTTAGCAATTTCCCACAGATGGCGCCAAATTGTAGAAGATCAGGATTGGAATTTATTGTTCCCATCCAAGCTGCTGCACAGTCAGGGGTTGATTCCCCGTGTGCCTGCACAAGAAAGGGGTGAGATGCCTTCTGGTGATTGTACCGGTGAACCCTCCGACGATCAAGTCAGAAAAGGGATTTGGAGAGAGAGAGAGAGAGAGAGAGAGAAGACCTTGAGAGAGCAATCTGGCAGAGTTTTCTCTAGTAAAAAGAATGCATTCCTTTGCCTTTGAGAGTGTTGACTATTTATAGGAAGAAATATACTTGACTCGCTTTTGGAGTCCGGCCCAACCCGAGCAGGTTGGGTTATACTCCCTCTCTTTGGTCAACGCATAGCTGTCAATCTGATGGTGACTTATCATTGCCATCATTATATCTTTCTGTAAGTTTCTTTTGTTATGTCAAACTGTCCATCAGTACTCCGACCTAGTTTAGGCTAAGTCAACCCTCTCTGACATCCTGGCTCCAGAGTTGGTTAAACTTCTACATACATCCCTTGCTCAGTCGTGGGTGCTGAACACTCCTCCCTGTGGTGCCGAGCACTCCTCCCCGTGGTGCCGAGCATCCCTCATGATGCCGAGCACTTCTATCCGAGACGATGGCCGGGCAGCCCCCTGAGCACGGACCCATGGCCGTGGTATTCAGGTCCATGGCCGTTCCACAACCTCATCCCTCCTGAGCTACTATAAGCTCGGGAGCGTTGTCTAGGTGTACCTCAGCCCACATCCCGAGCTGGGAGGTGTATAACAAGGTATACTATAGTGGGCAAATGACTGTTGTGTTGTACGGCATTCCACATGTGTTCCACATGACCCTGATCGGAACTTATCCTCCCTCAAAGGTATAATAGTACTCTAAAAGGAAATAGCTAGTAACTTAACAACAGCCTTCCCCTAGTCCTTTAATTTCAAGTGTCACCACAGAGTGACAGTTCTGCCCACTACTCCATCCTTGGGTAATTTGATATAATGTTCTTTTAGTACAAAGCTTACAGGCCCATCACATAAGCGAATCAACCATTCCTTCAATAACTGCATTTCCCTAATCATGAGGTCCTTGTTTCTTCTATAATTGCATTTGTTTGATAAAACTTTTGGATGGGTGCTTAGTGCGGTAGTTTTTGTTAATTTCGCATTGTTTCAATACATCGCTGTTAATCTTAGTTCATTGGTGAAAAAAACACTGATACTTGTGGCGCTACAGAGCTAACTGTGATTAGCTGACGTCGATAGTTGATCCCCTTGATTGGACAATAATTTTAGGCAAGGGTGATTTGCAAATTTTGATGCAAAGCGTGTTGAGAATGCTTTTTTTATGATGTTATTGCACTAGACAATGACATGTAGGTTCCCCTTTGTGTGTGTCTAACAATTGGAGATGTTGTCTACAATCCAATTACAAATGAGGGAAGAATTCCATGCACTGTCATATTTGATGCTCTTGTTATGTCTAATCTTAATGTTCTAGTTATTCTATAGGTTTCTTCCCATGTTTGGTATAGCCAGACAAACGACTTTTGTGACTAGAGATTCTTATGAGCTAAATGTTGATTTGATTAAATAAGAAAATGGTTTATTTAAGTATTATGAGCTAAATGTCATTTGATAACTATTAGTGCTTGATTTAAGTAAAAAAACTGGGTTAGCAGCGTGCAGCACTTCACTGCCAAGCATGCCACTTGCAAGTTTTGTCAAATAATTCAGCTTCTAAAGTACATGATGCATTGGCAACCAGAATTTGTGGGTTGACTACTTTCTTATGCGATTAGGTGTGATCCTTTTGGATGTGTGGCTCTTGTGCATTGAACCTTTTTAGGATTGTATGTGGGGAAAGGTTTGGCTTAATGCTATGAGATTGGCTTTGGGGGCCTTTGGTATAGTTTTATCTGTGTATCACAATTGATCTGTGAAGTTACACATTATTAACAATTTTTCACTCCTCTACTCA
>JAUMHN010443183.1:0-11269 GCA_032360265.1 Heliamphora ciliata
CAAAAATTAAGCCTCTTAGGGTTCAAGTCCTCTACTTATGTCATGTCAAGTTTTTGTTCCATTTCTTTGCATGCTTGCGTTTTAGACTTTAATATCAAGGCTTCAGCACACTTAGAGGTCATCAAACTCAAAGATAGCAATATACAACAACATCTCATATCACCCATAAACATAACAGCCCCTAATTTCAAACTACAACACCTTTTCGGTTTGATTTCGGTTCTTGATTTTTAGAGTGTTTAAAGGGATGTATTGGGGGATATTTTGAGGGACCTTAAACACAAGGTTTAGAGGTTTTAACCATAAGTTCGTTATTTATTTTCAAGCACGCCAAGTTATTCATGAAACATTTTTCCAAATATTCCGTTCTTTCACATTAATTCTCAATACCCGGTGTTTCACAAAAGCCAACTCACATTTAGTCTTGGTATATAAACCTTCGCGGGCTTTCACCGTAGGACTGCAGCCCCTTATTATGGATGAACCTTCGCGGGCTTTCACCGTAGGACCGCAGCCCCTCATTATGCATGAACCTTCGCGGACTTTCACCGTAGGACCGTAGCCTCTCATTATGCAGATTCCACATTTTAAATTTTCCACTTTATCAACAAAACAAATTCCGTTCAAGTATTTCAAAATGTCTTCATATCTCTTGCATCATGCGTCATTATTTCAACATGCGAATTCTCAAAATTCTCATAATTCTCATATTATTAAGCAATGTCATCATGCTTCAACACAAGATTAAATTCATTAGTATGCATCTCATTTGAAAAGGAAGCACCCATCTTAGATATATACAAATAAATTTAAAATCTATTTAGTCTTTACATCCCTGCCTCAGCACAACAACCCCACTTCATATCCCAAACTCGCCTGAGTCTAGTTTATTATTATCATTCTTACTATTATTCTTTTTCTTTTTCGAAGAAACAACAAGTTCAAAATCTTTTAAAGGGGCTCAACCGAGGGTTTAATCAATGTAAAAATAAGTATTTTAGGAAATTAGGGACAAGGTACCCAAGATCCAAATCTTTAAGAAAAATATCAAAACTTTGAAAAAATGACCCAGATCGCTCGATCGGTGATAAGACCGCTCGAGTGGTCTCTCACCTGCACCAAAGAACCGAGAGTGCCAAAAAATCGCCCGATAGACCGCTCGAGCGGTCTATCGATCGGTCGTGCTCCTGATTCTTTTCCAAGCCAAAAACTTTGTTTTTTTTAGTACTTAAAAGAATTTTCCAATCTTTAACATGCCTTGGGCCAAGAATTTACCTTCAAAAAGAGAAGCAAATCACATTAATATCTTCCTCGGGGCATAAAAGTTTATGTGGAGCTAAAACAATCTAAAAACCTTTTGTACAAGATTTTCTCAAAACCATGGGCAATCATTTCTTAAAACCCCGAAATTCTCAAAGTATTTTATCCTTTACTTCAAAACGTCACCTTATCAACCCATTCAACGTTCCAACACACACATCTAATTAAACATATGTCTCAACACTTTCGTTTCATATTTCTATAAAACCAACCCACCATCATCAATGTGTAAGAAAAATTATATCTTTATACTTTCAAAACATCTTCTCATTTTTATCAACCTCATAGCTTTTGATCAACAACTCATATTCAAGTAATCAAAATACCCATACAAAAACTCCCACCAATACATACTTCTCTTTATATCACATATCACATTTCACTAGGGTTTAGTTTAGTTTCAAAAACTTCAACACAAATCATAGAAAATCACAAGGAGTAGTCAAGATCCTACCTCAAAGAAGATCCTCCATCAAGAATCAAGCCACGCGTGAGCTCCAAGTCACCAAAGCCCAACACACGCAACTTTAAAGGAGCTTCCAACGTATATCCATGCTCTCTAATGGCCGCTCATGCAAGGAAATGGTAAGATCTTCACCCCCAACGAACGTAGATATTCTCAAGAACCCCCAAGACTAAACCATAGCTCACTCTTAAGCTTTTAGAGAGAGAGGAGAGAAGAGAAAATAACAAAACCAGCCCAAAAACCGACATTTATAACCTCTGCCCGTCATAGACCGTTCGAGCAGTCTCAGGACCGGTCGATCGGTCTCTCCTACAACTGCACTTTTGGTCCGACTTTAAACGAACATATCTCCTTCATCCGAACTCCAAATAGGGTCGTTCTTGTCCTCAAGAAGTCTACTTTCCAATGGATCAAACCTCATACCAAAATTCATTTTGTACAAAATTTTATGATAAAATTAGTGAAGGTATGTCACTTTTCTTCACACACTTTTTACATATTTTTGTCCAAACCTCCATTAGAACCTCATATTTTTCCTCTAACATACCTTTCATGCATTCCCAAGCTCAAAACATCACCAAGCTCAAGTTTCGATTCTTACTCCCATCAACACTAAATCATCTCTTAAAATAAAATGGATCGGGGTCTCACACGATCGATTCAAGTTAGCTGTTAGATCTTGCAAAATTCATGTTAGTCTTGGGACGTTCACTTCCTCTTCAGTTTCGCCTACTTTTGCTGAACACCCATGATTTTGTCTTTGTCCTGCCATCTCCAAAGGAAAGGAGATGGGGTCACGGAACTATTTGCTAAAGTTGGTTCTACTTTTAAGGTGAAAACATGACACTCAATCCCCCTATTAGTAAGAAAAGTCTTATTCAATAAGATTCTATCGATCTTCAAAGATCATCACAGTAGAGCTACCATTCTGAGTTTTATATAAATTTCTGTTATTGCATTATGGGTCTCACTTTACTAACTAGCAAGGATCTATTCCAACCAATCAATTTCTTTCTATTTCAATTTCGTATACTGGTAATCTCACAGTGTTATTCACACATAAAACCTCATATGGTTGCAAAGGCTAGTTGGAAGCTCGTTATTATAAGTGGCTTTGACCAAAAATAAGGATTTCCTTCAATGTCCTTTATGCCTACTCTTAACATACTTTTGGTGGTTCAGAATTGAGTGTTTTTTTTTACTGCCCAGGTGAGATGCAGGTCTTGTTTAGGTATGGTAAAGAACTTTCGTTGATATAAAATTTCATAGGTACACTTTTTTGCTTGTAGCTATCAATCTGTTGTGAGATTTAACCAATATAAAGCGGGCGGCGTTAGTAAGGTAATTTGTTACAACCCGAATGTTATTGTACTCTTGAGGCAGTCTTTGACAAATCCTAGCGACAAAGTTCGTAATCAAATGCTTTCTAACCTTTCCAAGTGTTGTACCGTTTCTCTTAGCTTCCATCGTTTGTCAGAGATTCTCCATTGAAAGTGGGGATGGCCGAATTCGGATACTATCATTTTGATGAGAAAGCTGATGTGACTAATGATGTGTACAGATACTCTTTCTTTATTTTCATACTAAGGGTATCCTAAACTCGAGACATGTCTTTTGTTCTCCACTTTCCTACTGTTGGTATGAATCTTTTGCTTCCTGGTTTGTTGGATGTGTGGGTCCGCTATGAACTAGTTCGGGAAAGTCTAAACTTTGTCACATAGTGATGTCATGAGTCCCATAGTGTGAAGTTGTTGTTTCTAACTGTAGATTGTTGATGGCATATTTTGACTTGTCGGGTCCTTTGAAAAGGTGTAATCAGTTGAGTAAACCATTACCTAATCATTCTTGCAGTCGGGGGTTTCGGTCTTCAAAACTTTGTTAAACACAGACGTTGATGATACTTTGAGTCATAATGTCGAGGGAAGGTTACGCTATGATTTCAGGAGATGTTGAGAGGTTTTCGTGCATTGTTCTAGTCCTTCGTGATGGTGCTAAGACCTAATAACATAGCATTTCGACGATCATCGTCACTCATAGATCTACGGGGCAGGGTTTTGAGGATTACCGGGCAAAAACATACGTGAAGTTCAATAAGGATGGTCAGCTCAATTTTATCAGTTTCAAAGAAGGTGACCATAAGGCAATGACTAGATAAGCATTTAGCTGAGGATTTCGAATGGTACTAAACATAACTGGGACTAGAGTAACTTAGGGCGGAACCCATATGGTTCAGGGATAGGTTAAATTTAGGCAAGGTTTCATAGTTAAAGCAATCAACATTGGCTCGGGTTGAGAGGTCAATTGAAACTTAGATGCATTGGAGATAAGAAATCAGCAATTAATGAATATTACAAAGAGGATGTTCCCGGGACCAATTTGTGCAGTATCAGACTTTGACAAAAGGTATGTTTAAGAAATGGGTAGCCAAAACGGATATTTGCCCTGAAATTACGTCTGCCTAACGTATTTCAATTCAAGCATCCAAGTCAACTCCCCAGGTTGGGATTTCAAGAGTTCACAAATTTTCTTTAGTTGGATATAGTATTGAAGCCATGAATGAATGGTGGTGAAGGATTACCTACGAAGGTTACTGGGTAGCATTATTGACGACCTGTGCTATTAGAAGGAAAGATAAGCAAGGAATTTTAACCGGTATAGGAATTGATACAAGGGTTTGGGAAAAGAAACTCGTAAGGGTGAAGTTATGGAATTTTAACTGTGTTTCCTTAAAACTTAGGCTACTCTTAGTGACTTATCATCTAGGGATTAGTCAACTTATCGGTGGTTTGGTTGTCTATTGACTATCTAAGAGAGTGTCGAGATTCGGGGGGTTGTTTCCCTTCTATTTATTTATTTATTTATTTTTTAATATTATAGATTTTAGTTTGTGATTATGAGATAGCTTATTCTTTTGAGATAGTTTATAAAAAATTTAACAATGAATACTTGTATTTCATTCAATATGTAATTAGTACAAGGTTCTCAAAAAGTAGCATACACCCAACCTTCAAACAAGAGAAAAAGTACAGTGCCTAACGTACTAAAGCCTAAACAAACAAACACGGATAAAAGTGGTGAACAGTTGTCTCGCGTTCCCAAGTCACTTCATAAATGCCGTAGCAATGCCACTGGACCTCCACGTACCAAATGTTCCTTGGCCCTCTACGAGCCCTATTTGTGATGGCCACCGGCATTATCATTTGCAGCCATCGGGTCTTTACCAAATCTCCAAGTCGCTCCTTAAACCATGGCGGTACTTCCACTCGGTATGCTGTTTCGTCGTGTTTTCCTAGAACCTTCAACGGACCTATAAATCGAGGGAAAGATTCTAGCTTCCTCCACTTCTTTGTCCTTTTCGGGAATACTCGGGCATAAACCAACTCGCCAATACGGTAGTCCTTGGAATAGTCTTAGCGGCTCTAGTAGGTTGTTGCATCTGTCTCCTTGTCATCCTCTAATTTGGGCGGTGGCGCCTCTAGTGGATCACAAAAGAAGGCGATGGCTCGTTCCTCGTTCTCTTCGTCATCCTCGAGTCCCTCCTCATCGCCTACTTCGAAGTCTGCCTCGTTCCCTACTACATCGGGTTCCTCATTTGCTCCTACTTCCTCGACCTCTTCCTCTCCCTGCGCTGGCCACTCGTTCAGAAACATCCATGCTAACGAAAATACGTCTGTCGGGTCTTGCTCTTTGGCAGGTTCTTTCTCGAAGTTTGAGTCCTCTGGTTTCGATGCTGCCCATGGTTCCCCGACTGGTTCTGCGTCGGACGCCATCCTAAAGGAAGAAAAATAGGAAAAACCCTAAGGTAAAGATTTTTAAGTTGTTAAAATTATACGTGATAACTTAATAGTACAAACACTCTACAGAGTTTTCTACGCTACGAAATTCGTGATTTTCCATTTTCCAAGGCCTGAAAGTTCACTAAACCTAGGCTCTGATACCAACTATGACGCCCCGTTCCCTGGGCACGTCGGGACATACGTAACTATAAGTAAGAGACATATTCTAGCCAAACAATCATAATTACATATGAAAATTAATGCATCATTAACGGTTCAAAAATTGGTTAAAGTACTTAATAATTACAGTCATCTAGAAATTTTAACAAAAGTTACATTATATCCTTGGAAAACTGAACAAAGATCCAAAAAAGACATCTTACGTCTTCAAACTACGTCGTTGGAGTTAACCGACTCTTGTCACTCTCCTCCTTCTTCGTGGTCTTCTTCCTCAGTGAACACACCTTCCTCAAAAAGTCCTTCTTCTTTACTTGTGGCACGATTGCCATGAGCCGGAGCCTAGAAGCAAATTTTCTAAATCGTCTAACAAACTCACAACAAGATATTCTACAATACATATCGTATAATACCAAATACAAAGTTAAGGGAACAGAGATATAGGCAAGTTATCATTTTCAACTGGATGAGCACATATAAGAACAGAAGTGTGAGTGCGTGTTGCAGATGAATGCAATGCAAATGCCTAACCCCAAGTACTTCCAGAACAGTATCATGAATTTCACGCCAGGAATTACAAAGTAGACTTGATGGTATATTGATCACTTACCCTATCTTAGCCTCGTTGCGAAAGGTAAACGCTTGCCTTGGCTACATGCCTCAACCGTTTTACTCAATGGCAACGGCGTGGGGGCTGGCCAACCAGTTTTATCCATCTTTATCCGGGTCAACCGATCCCACATTAAGTACTAGGAAGCTCATTAAGCGTCAACCCAAAGACTAACTAAAGATAGTGATGAACTCATGGTGCCTAAATCCCCCTTTTATAATAAAAACCTCCAATTCAATGTCACATTTGGCAACTGGGATGCCCTAGATCCACAACCATTGAATAATTGATTTCCATGTCACTCAACCCAATCGAAAGATACGAAGGGAACTCTAATAACCCAAGATGAAATGAAAAAATGCCCATAACGTGCAATATGCCTCTCGTGTACAATTAATCATTGCATGGTATATAAACATGATGTGGCACATGATACAACTTGCTAAAGCATTAAGTAGAAGCATGTGAAGTATAACCACAATTTAAGAAACATAGACTCAAACCATTGGCATGAGTTCATCTCATCAAAAGAATTATTTTCATACACTAATTACTCACAAAGTTCATATAAGGTTCACACACTCAAGTCTCAGAAGTAACACACTTTTCAAACACTTGGCCAATTTTAGTTACAAGTTTAATTGCTAGTTTTAAAGTTGCGATAGTGTTTCGAAGGACTTAGATATTAATTTAATTTCTGTAATTTTAACACCAATTAGATAAATATATTTTCTATAACTTTCATATTTATCACCAAGGTCAGTTCCTAAAGTAAAAAGGTTATTTATTTTATTTTAGTAAAAACCTTTCTGCATTTTACAGAGAAAATCTTAGAAATTGGGCCTCTATTGGCCACGGTGTTGGGATATTATTTAAAAGGCTATGTCTATGATATTTAGTGAGATTTTAGTTCAGGGTGTCCCCTACCAGTTTTATGTTTTGTGCTAAGGCAAGTTATTTGGAAGAAGTTTGAGATTTTGGCCAATTTATAAAAATGGTTCAGTTAGTCTAAAAATGGTCTGCATAGTGTGTTTTTAATAGAGAATACTCAAAATCTTTGGGGCATCTTCCGAGGGTATTCTGGGCTAATTGTTTCTCAGTATTTAGATTAATATGTTAGCTATATTTTGCATGTTTACCACTTTTATATTTGGCTTCTAAAAATTTAGGTTTTGGATCTCACAAAAATGTGTGACAGATAGGTCTGCCAGTCACTAAACCTTAACAGTGACTTTGGGAAGGCTTTTGACCAATCAAGACTTCATATTTTTGGGTCATTGTTGGTGGAAAGAAAGATAAATATGCTCTCTACAAGTTTCATGTTTTCACCTAAGCTCGGTTCTTACTCTAACTTAGGGTGTTTAGGTCTTCTACTCAGAGTGGTCAAGATTTGACACTCTTTGGAAAAAATGAGATATCTGGAGTTCTACCCAACCAAATTACTTACATCCAATTTTTTATGAATGAGAACGCAAGAATATAGAATTGGACATAAATATCACTTTAAAATCATTTTTCTACAATTAGTTATAGTGTTTTAAAGTTGGTGGCAGAAAGTAAGTCCAGAAAATCAGGTAACTTAGGGTTTTAGTTGCATAGCTTGTGTTGTGTGGATTCTTGACATGTTTTCTTTCCATGCATTTTATAAACTCACATAAACAAAAACTCCAGAATACACACAAGCCATAAAACTTTAAAACATACACATGCAAGCACATACAAAACACAATCTTGCCCTAGCAGCCTACTATTTGCATCTACAACGCCTTTTTGAGTTATTCTTCATTTCTTTTTCTTGGGGATTGTTATAGACATGGATTGAGGGGTATCTTAAGGAAGAATATCAGAAGGTTTAAGGGAGTTGCTTACCTTTTTTGATGCTTAAAATGTTGAGGAAGAAGTGGACTTAGCATCAATGCTTCTCCTTTGATCCTTTCCTCCTCCTTCTTTCTTCCTTCTCTGTTCTTCTTTCCTTCTTCCCTTGAGAATACTTAGAAAAATTTTTGGTCTCTCTCACTCTCACTCTCAGCCGAAATATGAAGGAGAATGGGGAGGGTTTTATGTCTATTTTATAGGAAAAAAAAGTTTATGCAATTTTTGAATTTTTAGATTTCCTCATTGGTTGTATGGGAGGTGTGATTTAATTGAGACTTGCAAGATCAGATTTGGCAGCAAGGGGAGTCGGCTTGGACTGTTTGGGAGACTAAAAAGCTGATTTAGTAATTAATTTGGGTTTTGAATTGTATTTTGATAAATTTTTGTCAATATAAATGCCTAAAATATTAATTTTATGTAATATTTTGGTATCTAAACCTACTAAAACCTATTATATTAATGTATTTATAATTAATTTAGTCTTTCCATGCTTTATCAAAATTTTGATAGCAATTAATTAAATAGGTGTAGATTTTTAAGCTAAATTAAGTTAGCTTGACTAGAATTGACTTTTTGACTTATTTATTGTATAAAGACTTTAAATAATTATTTTTTTATTTTTGTTAACTTATATTATTATATTATTATGTATATTACTTGTATAAAAAGTATTGGGTCAATATAATGCTTAATTTATACATCTTTTTCTTATTTTTAAACTTAAAAAGAAAAAAAGTAGCTTTTTGGGCACAAATTCCTAGGTGGCCGGCCATGCAAGGGCAATTTGGTTATTTTTATTGTTATTTTGTATTTTATTAATTAATTGTATATAAATATCTGATTTTGGATTTCTGTGTGTCAAATTTGAGATTTTTAGGACTTTTTACTGTATTCGGGGCAAAATGGTTATTTTACCATAATTATAACAATTTTTAATTTTTAATTTAATATTTTATGTTATTTACCTAATTTAAGGTGTTTCGAGACTTTTCTAAGTGTTAGGATTTTGCCTTTGAGTATTTGGCTTTTTTAGGGTTTTTGGTTCTAATTAGGGTTTTGGGTTGAGTTAGGATTTTTCATTGTTTATGTAGCGACCTAAGTTCTCGTCAACTAATTATTGCTAATACTAGTGTTTGGGCTTAGATCATTTCGTGAGTAGTTACAGTTCAGGCTATTACAACTAGGATCCGAGTCGGATTGTTACAATCTAGGTGGTTACTACTAGGGTCCGAACCGTGGTATTACAATTAGAGTGTTCATGTGTTAAAATTTGAATTTTTTAAACTTTTTGTTGTACTAAGGACAAAATGGTCATTTTACTCTAATTATGAGAATTTTTATTTTTAATTCATTATTTCATGATAATTACTTAATTTAGAATGTTGGGAGATTCTCCAGGTATTAAGGTTTTGTTGCTTAAGTTTTGGACCTTTTTAGAGTTTTTGGGTCGAATTAGGGTTTCGGTTGAGTTAAGGTTTCCACCCATCTAGCGACCTGAGATTTTTTCGGCTAACCGTTTCTAATACTACGGTTTGGGCAAGGTCTTTACATGGGTCATTACCAACCAGGTTTTTACTATTAGGGTCCGAATCGGGTCGTTACAACTAAAAACCATGGATTTTGCTCGTTTTAGTATTTAGTTTTATTTTTAATATAATTATTTTTCTATTTTATGAGAATCTTAACGAGCAATGAATGCAATATCATTTCTTTAAATGTTATGCATGAATGTCCTTTACTCTGTATTATATTTAATCTGATGTGTAGAGTACGGCTTACACACAGAAGACCAGATTATAGATTTTTACAGAATATAAGTTTTAGATCATAGTTTAGATGAAATTAGACAAACCATCGGTACGATTGTAACACAGAGTTTTAGTAGTCATGTCTTGATTACGGGGAACAGATAATAGCGTTGTCTATTGTTCTGACTCACTGTACTAGTACACTTTGTGTGTTTGAACGGGACTACATTAGGGTAATATATTTTACACTGACTATATAAATAATTCACACTCCAAGGTTATTATGAGTGCTTATGCTCTTAATCTCAAAATAATTATCATTTGCGTATATTTGATATTCGTTATATTGATTCATTAGCGGGTGCGATCTTTTATGGGTCAATAGTCCCGATGAATTAGATAGCGATATTAATTATATGGTGAATATTAATTATTGACGGAATCCACGTCCCGATTGTTCTGGATTGATGATACCTCTTTAAGAAAGCTTATATGTTTTGAATGGGCCAAACCTTACAGGTGGATTTAATTATCTAACTGTCAAATAAGTTAAGCAGAAGGGCTTAAGAAATTTTAAATATGTCGATTAAATTAAATTGTCAGTAATTAAATTTAATTGGCGGGTATTGAGAATTTTAACGTGGGGAGATGAATTAAGCATTTAATAATAGGAGTTCGAATAATCAATTTTACTAATGTGGCTGGGAGAGCAATTATGAGTCTTTAGTGGTATGAATTGTAATTTATATTTTTATGAAATTGTCTCAGGGGCATGCGGGTTTTCATAATTACATTAGAAGCCAAAGTCATAATTACTTACAGGTCCCTACTGTAGCCCTATATATATGTAGTTATGCTAAACCCTAATCGTAAGCCGTCTTTCAAAACTAAGGTTTCCACGTAAACCTAAAATTTATTAGTTTAAGAGGTACTAGTTCACGAATGATCGTCGTCCACCCTACGTTCGTGATATGCATCGGGAATACAGTAAAAGGCTTGATCGGGGCTTCAACTCGAAGGATTCAGATTCGTAGTTGTTGTAGTAACCAAAATCATTCTACTAGATTTTGAAAGGTATAATCCTGAATCTAACTTTGAGAACACGATTTTTATTTTGATCGTTCGACATCAAAAAGTTTTGAACTGGAGCCTATTTCGGCAATTGCCCGTTCAATATTTTTTTTCGAAAAAAATCATATTCAAATCAATGATCTTGGCAGTTTACTTCCAACAATTGGTATTAGAGCCGTTTTGATTTATGAATATGGTTTAATCGAGGGATCGTGTGACGCCTCGT
>JAUMHN010443194.1:0-11268 GCA_032360265.1 Heliamphora ciliata
TCTTAAACGTGATATTTTGTAAAAAATAAAATATCTAAAGTTTTTTTATTTAATTAAAAACTTTAATTAAAAAAATTAATTTTATTTTCTTCTACAAAATATTTAATTAAAATTAAATTTTTTGAATTAATTAAATTAATAAAAAAATATAAAATAGATATATATCATCCACACAGTTCATATAAATATAAATGCAAGATATGTATATATTCCGATTTTATAATCAAATCGAAACTCTTAAGAGTTTTAGTCTCTTGTTGAAGATAAGTTGTAATAATTTTTTTCCTGAATCAGTTTCTTATATCCTGATTGCATCAGAATTCTCTGATGCACTGTAATATACAAATATATCACATCTCAATCAATGTATATCATAAAAACACGATCAAAATAGCTCGGACATCCACCACCACTGCAGGCCACCAACCCACCGTTGGCACCGCCCATGCCGCCACCTTTAGGTGGCTTTTGCTACCACTTTCGAGCTCCGTTTTTGACTCAATTTTTTTCTAAAAAATATATCTCAAAAATACAATTTTTTTGTCAAAAAACAGACCGAAAACAACCATCGAAAAGCCCCAAAATAGCTGTCGTCGCTGCTCCTGCGCTGCCTCTACTTCAACCTCCCGTTTGGGCTTTTTCCATTGTGATTTGGGCTCTTGTTTTTTTTGAAAAATAGCACCAATATCCAGCAACATGTTATTTCAAAGAATGCCTCGAAAATAGTCTAAAAAAAGCTCCAAAAATATCCCCGAATAGTCGCATGTGCCGTCAAAAACCACCACTTCTTTTTTACCCTTTTGCTGCCTATTTTGGCCTAATTTTTTCATGGTTTCTGAACAGTATTTTAAGGTATATTTACTGCTATGTATGCCTAAAAAATTACTCAAAAAATAGTCCCAAAAATATTTCAAAAAATCATCAAAACGAGCCCCGAACCGTCGCTGGCAAAGCAACCAATGGTGGTTGTTTTAACTGATTTTTCTTGGTTGTTTTTGGACTTATTTTGATGCAGTTTTTAATGTATAAATTCTACAAAAACTTACCAAAAAAACTATTTTAAAACCACTGAAAAAATACTACGATTCGTAGCCCATAAAACCCGAAATCACCGCCGGTGCCGCCACTTGTTCTTCATATTCTTAGATATTCAACATAATCTTAAATATTCTAAACTAATATTTAAAAACAAATAATAGCTATTACATTAAAAATCTATGTCCCGTAAACTCACATTCAATCTAAAAAAAAAAAAACTTAAACTATCACGATCAACACTCGTGATTAAAAATATAATTATAATCATCACTCAAACTATTCAATCAAACATGAATAAAAAAATGATCATAAAACCAGGAATAGAATGCCTGCAAAACAAAGTTAGCACAGTTCTAAATCTATGCAACCCCTCGATAAACCGTAAACAAAAAATAAAACGGCTTTGATACCAATTGTTGGAGGCAAAATTGCTCTGATCATTATTTTTGTAAACAATTTTCGATAAAAATAGCTAGATGGACAATTGCCGAAATGGGTTCCAGATAAATTTTTTGATATTGAACGATCAAAATAAAAATTCGTGCCACCACAATTAATTTAGAAGAATACATTTTTAGTCGATTCCCTAACTACAATTTTTGATTCCGAGTTGAAATTCTCGTCAAACCTTCTACTGTATTTTCTTATACAATTTTCGAACATAGTGTGAGTTACGATCCTTTGACAACTCGTACTAACAGAATCTGATCAGTTTTAGTCATGAAAACATGTTATGAATTTGGTTCAGCCTACCCGCATATTTACAGGGTTATAGCAGGTACCTGTGGAGTAATTATGAAAAAACTTCTTTTTCGCAATTAAGCAAACCTCTCAACGGTATCTGTAATTATGAAAACCTTGCAGCGGTTTGTACATTTTTCATAAAATACTAAATTACAGTTCACACTATTAAAGAACTGTAATTGCACTATCTGCCATAATATCAAGACCATTTTGCATTCAGCACCTGTTATTAAATGCTTAACTCATTTTCCCACGTTAAGATTCTCGATACCCGTCAATTAAGTTTAATTATTGACAATTTAATTTAATCGGCATCTTAAAATTGCGTAAGCCCTTCTGTTTAACTTATTTGACTGCCGAATAATCAAATCCATCTGCAGAGTTTGGCCCGGTCAAAACTTATAAGCTTCCCTAAAGAGGTATCATCAATCCCGATCATTCGAGACGTGGATTCTGTCAATAATTAATATTCAACATATAATTAATACCGCTATCCAACTCACCGAAAATATAGACCCATATAAGATCGCACTCTCTAATGAATCAAAATAACGAATATTAAATATACGCAAATCAATAATTATTTTAGGATTAAGAGTATAAGCACTCTCATAATAACCTTGAGGTGTAAATTAATTTATATAGTTAGTATAAAACTAATTACCCCAATGTGTCCCATTCAATACACACAAAGTATACTAACACCGAGACTCAGAATAATAGACAATGTTATTATCTATTTCCGGTAACCAAGACAGGTTTACTAAAACTATGTGCTACAGTCGTACCGATGGTATGTTCATTTTTATCTAAACTGTGAACAAATACTTATATTCTGTAAAAATCTAAAATCTAGTCTTCTGTGTGCAAGCCATATACTACACACCAGATTAAATATTATACAGAATAAAGGACATTTATACATAACATTAAAGAAATGATATTGCATACATTGCTTATTAAGATTCTTATAAAATGATAAATTATTTTAATTAAAATAAAATTAATTACTAAAAACATAATTTTTTTGTATACAACTCTAACAATTTTTAGATAGGTCATTAAGATTGAAAGTGTACATTTTTATACCTATGACCTTCAAAAATAACTTTGTTGTCAGTTGAGCTTTCAATAACACATTTAGCATGATCAAAGACAACTTTGTAGTCTTTATCACAAAACTGACTGATGCTAAGAAAGTTATGTTTCAAACCTTCAATAAGCAAAATATTTTCAATTGAAGGGGAAGTTGTTTTACTAATACAACCAACTCCTATGATTTTGCCCTTCCTATTGCTTTCAAAAGTCACGAATTCACCATCTTTAGATATAAGAAAGGCAAATATTGACTTGTCACATGTCATATTTTTTGAATAAGTACTATCAAGGTACCACATTTCTTTATTGAATGAGAACTAAAGGCACACCTGCAAAAAAAATCAACTTTGGATTTTTGATACCTAAGTTTTTTTAGGCCCATTTGAGTTTGTTCTATATCGCTGTGTTCCCTTTGGAACTCAAACCCTTTTAGCAGGTAAAGAATGCATTTTTTTATATGAGCAGTGTGTGATAATATGTCCATGCTCATAGCAATGAAAGCAAGTGGCATTTGAATGGTTTGAAGATACTTTAACAAAAATATTACTCAAAATCTTTTATTTCTTCTTTGATTGATAGCCTATACCAGCCTTGCCAAAAATGCATTTTTGCATACTAAGAAGCTTATCCAAATTCTTTTTTCCAAGAGTAAACTTATGTACAATTTTAGTAAGGTCTTCAACTTTCTCTTTTAAAGATAGATTTTCATTTTGCAAAGTAGTTGCTTGTTTTGACAGAGCAAGCTTTTCTTCTTTTAAAGATTCAATTTCAATAGATGAGGAAAGAGTCATTTTCTTAAGAAATAGCATTTTTAGCACCCATTTTTCTTAGCTCATCATGCAAATCTTCAAATGCAACTTGAAGTTGTTCTAAAGAAAAAGAGTCATTGGTTTCCTCATTATCTTCTTTAGCCATAAGCCATAAGTTTGTAATTTCTCATTTTTTTCATCTTCAGAATTGCTTTCATCACTCTCACCCCATGCAACCAACATTGCCTTTTAGAACCCCTTTTTGTAGTGCTTTTTGAGTTGGGAACATTTGGCCTTCATGTAACTAGGCTTCTTGCATTCAAAGTATATGATTTCATCCTTCTTGTGGTAACTTTTGAATCTACTTGTTTCTCCTTTAAACTTGTTGGGTTCACCTTTGTGCCCACCGTTGTTTAAGAATTTTCTTCCTCCTTGTTTCTTATTTCTAAGAAACCTCTTGAACTATCTTGTGATAAGTGCAAGGTCTTCATTTTCATCACTGGACGAATCTTCATCAAATTCATTCTCGGGGATGGAAGATTTCAAGGCAATTCCTTTCTTCTTTTTGTTGTCATCTTCATTATCTATCTTGATGTTCATCTTATGAGTCATGAGTGTCCCAATAAGCTCCTCCAAGCTAAGAGTGGTGAGATCTTTAGCCTCTTGAATAGCTGTCACATTGGCTTCCTAACTCTTTGACATACATCTTAGAATCTTTATAACCATTTCTGAATTACAATACACCTTAGCAAGAGATTTTAGCCCATTTATAATGTCAATGAATCTAGTGAACATTTTAAAAATAGTTTTATCATGCTTCATTTTAAACAATTCATAATTATGAACAAGCATGATTATTTTAGATTATTTGACTTGGTTGGTTTCCTCATGGATAACCTCAAGTCTATCTCATATCTCTTTGGCAGTGTTATAGGTGGAGATCCTATTGAATTCCTTGTGTCAAGAGAGCAATATAATAGGTTCATGGCCTTAGCATTTTTTTGTTTCTCTCTTACACCAGTCTCAGTCCATTCATTCTCAGGCTTAGAGACAGTTACCCCTTTTACCACTTTGGTAGGCCTTTTAAGTCCATTTATGATAACCCTCCAAAGGTCATGGTCAACAACCTGGATGTAAATCCTCATCCAGGCTTTCCAATAATTATAATTTGTTTCATTAAACAAATGAGGTCTGTCTCATATCTCTTTAGTAGTGTCATAGGTAGAAATCATATTGAACTCCTTGGGGTAAAGAGAGCAATATAATAGGTTCATGGCCTTAGCATTATTTTGTATCTCTCTTACATCAGTCTTAGTTCATTCATTCTCAGGCTTAGGGACAGTTGCCCCTTCTACCAATTTGGTAGGCCTTTTAAGTCCATTTATGATGACCCTTCAAAGGTCATGGTCAATAACTTGGATGTAAATCCTCATCCTGGCTTTCTAATAATTATAGTTTGTTCCATTAAATAAGGGTGGTCTATTGGTGGACTGGCCTTCTGTTGGAACTAGTCCAATACTAGTTTTCATGGATTCTCTTTGACTGTTAAGTCACTAAATAAAAATTCAAGCTTTGATACCAATTGTTAGTCCTAGGCAACGCAAAAGGGGGGTGAATTGGGTTTTAAAACAATAATAACAATTTTAAAAACATTTATGAAAACCTTTTAATTTCATAAAATAAATATGCGAAGATACAAATAACAGTGAAATTAATTACCCAAAAAAATAATAAAATTAAAGATGTAAGAGAGAGAAAATAGTACTAGACACTAAAATTTATAGTGGTTCGACTTTTTCCAAGCCAACATTCACTCTCTAAGACTCCTCTTGAAAATTTACACTATATCTGAATGCTTCACAGGCACATTCAAGCCTTTATAGCTTGAAGGTTTCTACAAATAATCTCCTATTTTTCTAAACTCTATTAAGCTCTTCTGTAAAAAGTTCTCACTCTCTCTTAAAGGATCACAAGGGTGACTCATCCAGTTTTACAATAAATGAGAATTGAATCAAAAATTCACAAACACTCACTCCTTACAATGATTAGAAATAAATGAGTAAGGAAGTGAGAGTATTTTGCTGGAGGAGTAAATATAACAATGAATGCTTCAATGAATAGTTTGAGCTTTCAATGCAATCAATAGAATAGTGTCTCAAGGTTTGAAGCTCTAAAAATTAACTCCTTATATAGCCCACTGAAGTAAATGACTATTGGTGGGTTAGTGGAGGCAATAAATGCTATGAAATTTTTATCGTTCGAACCAGTGCGCTTTTTGAATTTTGTCACAGGTATCGACACAAAATTCTTTGGTGTAGACACAATCTGGTCTTGACCTTAGTTCTTGGGTAAACGAGTCAACTTAGTGCTTCGTTGGTGTCGATCTTATTTTTGTATTTTTCTCACCCACACAGTGGTGTCGACTCATGGAACTTTTTATGTTAACCCATGTATATCTTCAGTTTTCTAGCTAGAACCTTGGTGTTGACTCATATCAGGGTTGGTGTCAACTCAAGGTTTCATGGTCTGCTCATGGGGTCGACTCATGTCTTCGTTGGTGTCGACTCAGATGAGAGACTTTAGCTACTGAAAAAACGGTGTTGACACATCTTTACTTTGGTGTTGACCCTTTTAGTCAGACATGGCTTTTGAAAAAACGGTGTCAACCCATCTTGATTTTGGTGTCGACCCAAGAAGTTCGACTTGACTATTAGAATTTTGGTGTCGACACTTCTTCACTTAGTGTCGACCCAAACTCCATGTTTCTGAAGAGTGGCTTTGTGTCAACTCACTTGTTTAGTGGTGTCGACACTTTTGGGTCAGAATTGAGGGAATGACTTGAAGTCTTGGTATCGATTCATTGCTTCACTGGTGTCAACACGTTGAGTTTTTCGGATGGTGTCTAGGTGTTGACTCGTGTAACTTTGGTATCGACACTTAGAGCACGTGGTTTGGAACCCGGAGTATCACTTAGTGTCAACTCATATGCGTGTTAATGTCAACACAAGTTAAATCCCATCAAAGTACTAAGGTGTCAAATCATTTGCATTGGTATCGACTCTTCATGCTCATTCAGCCTTGACTTGGTGTTGATACAGTTTGGAACTGGTGTCGACTCAACTTGAATCCTGGTCTAATACTAGAGGAATGGACACAAATCTATTTGGTGTCTACACACCTGAGTTCCTGAAATGTCTTAAGCAAAGATGTTAAGGTGTTGACCCTAAGCTTCAATGGTGTCGACAAACTTGAGTTTGTTAAGCATGCTTTCCCTTTAGATGTTGACCTAAAAGTCAATTGGTGTCAACACAAAATGTTCTATTTAAGAACACTAAGTGTCAACCCATTTAGCTCGATGTGTCAACACAAATGGCATAAGGTGTCGACTTATTTGACATATAATGTCGACACTACTTTTTTGAAAATAACTAAATATAAGCTTTTTGAATCATTTAATTAGAAAATATAAATTAATAAAATCATCAAAGTCTATAAAAATGCCCTTGGGCTAACACACCCCATAATTACATATTAGTTTGATCCCTTGCAAAAGGGTACATAGACAGCTCGATAAAAGTTCAAATACAACCGTTTTCATGTGCATGCTTGTGTTTAATAACCCAAGATCAATGGCTTGGTCAAAAAGGGTTGTCTCTAAAGCTTTGATATAACTTGCATCATGCATTACTGTGCAAGTTATGTTAAAGAGGAGCAACTGTAAACAGCCCAATTTGATCTAACCAGATCTTAGGTTTATTCGAGTTAATCCTATGATGAAAATCGAGAGGAATGATGCTCAAAAGTCTCGGTTCGATCGCTGAAGAATAATTTAAACTCAGTACATTCGAGAACCTTTTCAAAACCTTTAGGCTGCAACATTTAAAACCTTCAAGCTGTATCTTTTGAACTAAACGACCGTATATATCATTCACCCACAATGTCGTGGTCACTTGTTTGTTCCGCGCAACCGTAACAATCAGTTGTCTTGATCGCAATAAGAAACCCTTGGAAACCTTGACAATCCTCGCGACTGCGTCTTTCATTATTTCTTTCATTTCCTCGATGCTAGCAACTGTAAACTTCTGAGGAACCTTTCGAACCCCATACGTGTCACCACGCCAGTGGATGACATCCCAGGCCAGTTACCTATAAAATGGTGCCTCTGATACAATTTTTAAAAAGGAGGAATTGGAGATATTAAGACCTTGTCGAAATGCCGGCTTGAATCCCCACCATTTTACATTGATAGCTCTCGAAATACTGAATTTGGATCATTTTTTCACGTTCGGAGGATCGACAGATGAGTGTTGCATCTTATCTTCAACTTGAGGACACACTCAAATTTCCACATTATAGGTATAATTGTATAAATTTTGGCTCTTCTCTTTTCACACTCTCTGTCACGCCCCAAACTCCGGGCGACGTGAAACACCGATAAACAACCAAACATACACCCAACCTGAGAATACACTCTCAAAGGAAACTATACATGCATTGTATATATAAATGCCAAACGGCATACATTACAAGGCTCCAACGCCGAGAAAACATGTTACAACATATATGTAGTAAAACTAACAAAAAGGAAGACTACACTCTTCCACCTCCTCTGGTGCCTCCAGATCAACCAGCGTGACCGGTATCTGAAGAAAAACAAATCCCACACCGTGAGCCAAGGCTCAACAAAAACTAGACAAGCGTGCAATATAAACAAAACATGCTAGGAAGCCGAAGTGCAGGTTTAGACTCTCTTTCAAGTCTTGAAAATAGTTTTCACATGCAATAGTAAAGCGATGATACAAACCATGCTTTTTTTACTCACTCATAGGAGCCTTGAAAATAGTTGAAAATAGTTTTTAGGTCGCGATTCACACGACTCTTAAAACAGTTTTAAAAAATTGGTCTATCCGTCCCATGATGCAATACATGCAATCCATGATACATGCAACCGACCCTCACACGCCACAACCACAGTCCTAACATTGAGATAAAGACCCGTACATAAACATACATTCCCGAGATAAAACCATATACTATGGGATAAAACCATAAACCAACCACAGGATAAAATCGCACACCGCGGGATAAGACTGCACACCACGGGATAAAATCGTAAACCAGACAACGGGATAAAATCGTATACTATACCGTAAGCCACGGGGTGGAACCACCGACCATGGATTAAACCACAGAATAAAATCACATGCCACGGGATAAGACCGCATACCACGGGATAACACCGCATATTATAGGATAATAATGAAATTACGGGATAACATCGAATATATACGACAGGATAATACTGCAATTATGGGATAACACCGAGCATATCACATGCATTTACAAACCGAAGCCCTAACTGCTTCAAGACCATGGAAGGCCACTTATCCGACTATCATGTACCATATAAAACTATCCACAGTTCAAAAAGCACAACGCACATATAAACACGACGTTCCACGTAAAGACGCCACATAACCCGAAAAGACATCATATGCCACACACCTGTCATTCGATACTCGAATGACCCATCCACAAATTGAAACCCGTCCACACACAGGGACAACCAACACCTAATCCGGAGATCAACACCTGAACCTCCCACAAGACGATTCTCACCAGAATCCCACCATTAACCAAACCACGAACCCACACGTCGTGCACATAACCAGCACTCACACAACCGTGCCACAGACCCTAAACCAACTATGCATGTCTCACCCAAGGATGGCATTACATAAACATCCCAGGCCACCACACGATCTCCGAAACCACAATGCCATTAACCAAACCCCAAAAGGGATCCACAGGTATTTGAATCGATTAATTCCCATAAATCAATCAATTGAATACCATAGGACGCCAATCGGAAACCAAAACCCAACCACAGAACCACCAAAATACACCCCAGCACTTTAGTCGACTAAACCAAGCTCCCAATCGACCGAAGGCCACACTGGAAAACTAAAAATGCCCTGGAACATGGTTCAGTCGACTGAACCCCTCGGTCCAGTCAACTGAACCCAAAAACCAAACTTCAGTCGACTGAACCTATGAGTTCAGTCAACCGAACTCACCTAGAAACCGTTTTTAAGCTACGGGTTCAGCCCTCCAAACCTTGAATCGAAGCCTCCAAACTCCAAAACAACACCCGTGAACATCGACACGCCTAGGCCTAACATCAAGACCCCAAAAGAAACTCCCAGCACCCGATTCCATCCACCGAAATCGACAAAAATGCAATTTTTAACGCAAAAACCGAACTTCACAGAAAATCAGATCTACAACAATCCAACCGGTAAAAAGACACCCGATTACCCATAGCACCCTTATAACACATACAGGTCTAGAATCCTATCTCGGTGAGTTCAAAACTCGACATCTCGAACCATGTGCAAAATCGAGCTTCGCCGAAATCAAATTCTGACCAGATGGTTGCGTAGTCCCCGACGCCAATACCAAGGATTTACAGTCTGATAGTTGAAAACAGAGCCCTAGGCCCCCGAGAACTTAGAGAGAAGGCAGAGAGAAAACTGGAAACTTAAGAGTTAAGTTTTGAAAAATATCTTTTGAAAATATCTAACTCGAGATATTTATAAGCTTCCAAAATATCTTTTTTTTGAAAATTTTCGAGATTTGCACCACAACGGCCCACAGCCCCGGGAACATACTCCGCATGCATATCTAAGCCCAATCATGCATCAAAAGTAATAAAAATATGCTCAAATGAAAACACGTAACGCGCGTCCGAAAACGTCGAAAAAAGAAAACGGGTTAGGGTTTCACAACTCTACCCCCCTTAAAGGAATTTTGCCCCCGAAATTCAACTCAAGGTCAAAACAACAAACCGTCGATCACATCAACACGGCATACGAGATGGTCAGCCAAACCATTCCTAGGATATAGTTAAACACTATCAGGCATCCTAAACAATGGCCAACTATCTCACAAACACGGGATCTACAACACTCCCAACCTCACAACCTCACCAACCACTGCCTCAACACAGCACACCATCCATAGGATCCACAACCAACTCCAAACAGATGCAACAAGGAAACTGGTCCGAAGCCTGCCTACTCAGAAAGTACCTCTACTCGCTAAAGGTATATCAGCATCCTTCGGCACGACTGGTGCCATAGATGAATCGTGAGCTGCAAGAGAATACACTCGGGGCAACCCCACACTGTCCTGTCAGCCATAACTCGGCGTTGTCGGCTGTCGCACCGACTGAACTGATATACTCCCACCTGCTATCCGAGAAGTCTGTACTACTGAAGGTTGCTGTCGGTCCCGCACATACGAACCCTCTGGTGTACCATCCATGCTCGGTGCATCGTCCCTCTAGGGACAAGTCCTGCGAATGTGTCCAGTCTGACCACATCTGTAACAAATCGGTAACTCCGTCCCCTGCGACTGATCCTGTACGGAACTCTGAGCTTGCCTCAACTGTGGGTCCCGAGACTTCCTCGGCTGCGGGCAATCTGGTACACGATGCCCCGACTGTCCACATCAAAAATCTTTGACATCCCTCTGCTCTGGCCTCCCTGACGAAACCACTAATGGTGATGGTGCAGAGAACTGCTGTGATCCAGATGGATGAAAACTGGGACCAGAGGACCTCTGCCTCTTGCTGGAA
>JAUMHN010443204.1:0-11268 GCA_032360265.1 Heliamphora ciliata
TTGCTATGCGCATACTTTCCCTTTGGAATAAAATCAATGTATTTTATTTCTTATTATTAGGTTGGCTTCTAACTGTGCTGTGTCAGAGTAAAGGCAGCCTAATGTGTTGAGCTCTCGCATATATGTGGTGTCTGTAGTGTGTAATTTTACCTTACAATCGTAAGAAGCTGTTGTGTCAGAGTGCTAACGGAAAATAATGCAATTCCTATTGTATGTGTTTTTACCTATTATTGCAAACTTTGCATGTGACAACTGCTTTTGTATATTCCTCAGTTTGAAAATAATAAAAACAATGCATATTGCACAATTATCAGCCATGTATACTCTAATTATGATAATAACTATAAGTTTAGTCAAACTAGGTATGTAAATAATTCACACATGCGTGGATGCAAGTGTGGAACTGTAAGAGCCCGATTTTAAATTTCGTAATTAATGAAACTAAATCGATAGGAATTAGACTAATCAAATTAAAATTTAAAATCTCAAACCATAGAGTTTTATAAAATAACGTATAATTATAGTTTAATTCAAAAGAAGGAAGAAAATTACACAAAAAGGGCCAAATTTGAGACATGGCAAATTCTAAAATTACATCCCAAATAAATGAAAAAAATAAAAAAAATAAAATTAGACAATAGTACCCCATGGCCGGCCATGACTAGTCAAATAATTCTTATTCAAATCATGCAAATTTGGGTACCTACTATGTAAGACTTAAATTACTTAAAAATTTTAGAAATCTTTAAAAGTGTTCTTCATAAGAATTGTAGATAATATATTAATCTACCATATATCAAAAAATTAGCCTAATCAAAGTAAATTTTACGTTCCAAAAATATTTTACAAAATCTGCCCAAAATGAGTCTTATTTTAACCTAGGTGTCAAAGGTAACATTTTATCCATGTGATTGCATACTAAGTGTTTAGTGTTTTGTGAGCCTAAAATATTCTAAGTATCTTTAATCGATATGTAATCTCCTCTAAAATAATTATATGACTTGGTTTATACAATTTTCTTGCATTCACAATTTTTCTCAAGATATAATAAGTGTTAATTTATTAACTTATTATTATTTTCTCATGACTAGGCATAATTATAGCATCACATGCATTAGTATATTCATGCATAGGATGGGACATGCATTACCATCACTAGGTTGGGATGTACAAGAATCACTTAAATCATAACGGTGGATGAAATGAACCCTAAGGTAGTACTTGTTCCAGGCAGTGTCCTATGGTTCTGATTCTGATGATATTGATGAAATGATTTTGGAGTGATGTCCCTCGGCTTGTATGTCATGATGATATGTTCTTCGGCTGGATGCCATGAAATGATGTGAAATGAATTTTTGAGGTGATACCTCATAGCCGTGAAGGTAGATTGGGTGTCAAAATAATCGATGTTAGAGTATACGTTGATCCCACACTAGATCTTAACCTGAGATTTGAGAGCCTGACTGTGATGATTTTTTACACCTTGTCGTTAATAATGACCTTATTGGATATTTAGTTCGACTACGTAGTCATCTCACAGCTGAAGGCACACTTAATATCGATCCGCAAACTTGGTCTGTGACGATTGAATCGGGGATAGGATGGTATACCCCGGTTTGGTTAACCTAGAAGAACTTAAGGTTTTAAAGAAACTCTATTAATTAATTGAGACACATCATTGGCATTATTACACCTGTTGATTTCATTGTTATCATCCTTCATTGTTATATGTTATGTGATGCATGCTAAATGATTTTTATAGAGTTAAACCATACTGAATTGTACTACTTAGATTTTTTAGAGTTTTTTTTTTCTGGGCTTTGGCTACAAGTGAAAATGAAGCTTTATTTTAGACATAGGGAAATTCGTAGAGGAAAAAGGGTTTGAAGCCGCGCAAAGAAGAACGAAATTCTTTGTACCCTTTGTTATCACACTTTAATTGTATTGGTTAATTTCGTTTCTATCCGAGCTATATACTTTGTCGGAGGAATATAATTATAATTTTTGTGATATTTTCTGAGGAAAATCTAATGCTTATGGATATATTTACCTATGATTTAATTATAAAATGACTCATTAGTATAATTCATATTATTATATGTATGTCTTAACGTTTTCAAAATTTGAGGCGTTACAACTTGGTATCAGAACCTACATTTAGTGAATCTTCAGGCCTTAGGTTATGGAAAAATCTTGTGTTCTGTCGTGTTGTGACTCTGTAGAGTACGTTAGTTGTCATTATCATCTATAAATTATGAGAACTAAATTCCACTGTATCTAAGGTATATATTTATGCCCTTTTCTTTAGAATGTCGTCTAATTTAGAGCCCGATGAGGGGGCATGGTCTGCATCTGACTCAAGAGGACTTTGACCCAGAGGAGGTGCTAGTAGAAAATGAAGAGCCTATTGACGCCCTACCCTTGGATTGGGCATTTTCGAAGGAAAACTAGGACGAAGAAGTAGGGACCGACGACGAGGAAGGGGCAACTAGTGAAGTGTTTGACCTCACTGAGGCGTCGCTGCCAGAGTTGAATGAAGAGGATGCAGTAGAGACAAAGGTATATCGGAGCCCCTAAGAGTACCCCCGAGACTATAAGAATGGAGAGATGGTCTACGCAAGGATTTACCCGGTAGTGAAATGTGGATGGAAGAAATTCGAGACTTTTTGTTATTTTTTGGGCCCTATTCTTGCGTTGGAGAAACTAAATGGCCCAAACTACTGATTGGGAGTGCCTTAAGGGTTCTACAAAAGGATGGGAGACTCAATTAGCCCCAAAATGTTCCGGACTCAACGACCGCCAGACAAAAAGGGAATAGTGGACCCTTACAACCCAACCTGGATTTCCATTGCCAAAGTACCTACGTCGTAGTTCCTTTTGCAATAACCAGTTGGGCTCAAAAAGACCCATCGGCAATATGGTACGTGGAAGTACAATAGAGATGCTACGGAGTCCAAGAGACAACCTAGGATATTGAGAATGTAGTTCATTGGTTTTGTCCCCATCTTTTTGACTGCCCCCCCCCCCCCCTCTTGATTGTAGCCTTGACGGTATTGTATTTTGCTTCGTTTTGTTTCAAGACTTGTATTCTATTTTGGGATGTGTACTTGATCTGGTTGCTATGAAATATAAGTGTTTTGAAAGGAAATTCTTGTTAAGTGTATCTCGTGAACTTAACCCTAGCAAAACTCAAGGCCTTTAATATATAATAATCAAATCGATGGATAACTTTGTTTCCTTTCCCTTCTTTTTCTTTTCTTGAAGATGGCGGGTATGTGACACCCCGAATCTCGGGAGCATCTAGAGCGATAATTAACTAATAGAGCTGCGAAAATTAAATAACGAAAATACCCATATATGCCAAAAAGCAAAATACGTAGAGTTATATAGTACAAACCCAAAAAAAATTTTCTCGAAACACATCGAACAATACAAGAAATAGGTGGATAACCACAAAACAGGCACTACGTGGCAGAGAAAGGCTGGAATGAAAGCGTGAAACTCTTAATCAAGACTCTATGTCCGCGTCTACGAACTCGTCGATAAGCTCTTCTAGCTCTTTGAAACCTGGCATGAAATGTTAGAGAAATTCACACCAACATACAAATATTTCTCATGTAACAGGTCAAAACATAACAAATAAAATAGCAGGTTAATCATGACAGTGATTATGATGAGAAATTATGTAACTAATTTAATTTTCTAATCCAATTTAAACTTAAGTTATTCTAGATTCTCCCAACCGAAGTGAACCATCCTAAAACCCATGATCCCAATCACGCTGACCAAGTCTACCGACCGACAAAGAGCGTTTCTTAAGCCATGGAATGACTACGTAGCGGACTAAGTGTCCAGCCGGATCATCACTGACGACAAGGTGTCAGCGACGGTCTGAGAAGACTTGTAAATAAAAAATAAATGTATAAAGATGTTGTTTCTACCTTGGTATAGTTTGGTGGATGATGGATTTGAGAGCACCTTGAAGAGGAAATCAAAAATCTTGAAGAACACTTGATGAACACCAATTTTTTTCTTACTTTCTTTCTCTAAAACTAAAAAAAAAAACAAAAAAAAAAGAGGGAGAGAGAGAGGGATGGGCGAAAATGAGGGGGAAGGGGGGGGTGTTTGGTCTTTTAAAATAAATTTTGTAGCTAGAAATAAACTTATGATGCATGTGTAAGACTTATGGGAGGTAAGGACCACTAGAAACCTATGCATAACAATATGTATATAAAAATGAGATTGTGTGCTTGGGGAGTAAAAGTGGCTAGCCATGGGGGGTTTTTAGGCTTCAATTTTAAATTTTGTTATATTATATTGCTTTATTGTATATTTAATGATATATATGTACTACATGATTAGAGGGTGCGATCTTATATAGGTCTATATTCCCAGTGAGTTGGATAGCGGTATTATTTATATGATAAATATTAATTATTGACGGAATCTACGTCCTGAAAGATCGGGATTGACGATACCCCCCTTAAGGAAGCTTGTAAGTTTTAACCGGGCCAAACCTTGCAGGTGGATTTGATTATCTAGCGATCAAATAAGTTAAGCGGAAGGGTTTAAGGAAAATCAAAATGCCGATTAAATTAAATTTAAGAAAAAATCAAAATGCCAATTAAATTAAATTGTCAGTAATTAAATTTAATTGGCGGGTATCGAAAATCTTAACGTTGGGAGAAATGATAAACATTTAATAACAGGAGCTCAATGCAAGAAGGTCTTGAGATTATGGGTCAGAGTGGAATTACAGTTCTTTAGTCCTGTGAACTGTAATACGGTGTTTTATGAAAATTGTAGAAATCACTGCGTCTTTCCGTAATTACAGAAATTGCTAGTAGGTATCTGTGTTCCACTAGAAGTCTTACTAATAATTACTCCATAGGTCCCTGCTGTAACCCTATATATATGCGGGTAGGCTGAACATATTTTGTCTTTCAAGATGAAAGATATCTGGGTTCTACCGATATTAGTTCTCGATAGTCCGTAGGCCATATTACGTTCGAGGATCGTATAAGAAAATACGGTAGAAGATCTGATAGGAACTTCAACTCGGAATCAAATCGTAGTTGAAGAATTGATCGACAAAATGTATTCTTCTAAATTAACTTTGGTTGCACGAGTTTTATTTTGATCGTTTGTCGTCAAAAGTTTTATCTGAAACCCATTTCGGTGTTTGCCCATCCAGTTAATTTTTTATCGAAAATTATTTTTAAAAATAATAATCTTAGTAGTTTTGCCTCCAACAATAGGCACGATAGGTGGTTAGCTAATCCATCCCTAGGATGATATCAAATGTAATCATGTCGAGAATGATGAAATCAAACTCTAAACAGCGGCCGACAACCTCTAACTCACAAGATTTATAGATTCATCCCAACACCACGTTCCAACTGATTGGTGTCTCTACACATAATGTGCTACCCAATGAGTCTATCTTCAACCCCAAAGCAAATGCAAAAGAAGATGAGATAAAAGAATGTGATGCTCCCATGTCGACGAGAACATTGGCCCATGATCTGTATACTAAGAGAGTACCTTTTATAACTGAGGTTGTCGGTGCAGCATTAGGCATAACTGGTTCCTTTGAGGAACTAGGATCTATAAGGGCGTACACTCGGTCCTGCGGTCCCTGGGTCTACCCACCATCGCTCTGCATTGCAGGCTGTCGCACTAACAGAATTAAGGAACCTCCTTCCGTAATTCTAGAAGTCTGAGCTGCTAGATGCTACTGCTGCAGCTGTCGATAAGTCTGTCATCCCTGTGCAGACTGGACAACTGGTGCACCTACCGTGCTCTATACACTTCCTCCCTGAGGGAAGCTCCTGCGAAAATGACCTAGCTGGCCACACCCAAAACAGACTAGTGGCTCTCTCTCCTCAGGCTAAACAGGTACTGAACTATGATTCTGTCTCTTCTGTGGGCAATCCATCACACGATGCCCTACTTGCCTGCATTGATAACAGATGGGCTCCCTTTGCTCTGGTCTCCCTAATGAAGCTACTGAGGGTGCTAGTGCAGAAAACTGTTGCTGTAACCCAGAAAGATGAGAACCAGGGCCAAAGGACCTCAGCCTCTTGTTGGAGCGCCCACCTGACTGTGCATCTGCTCCACTCTGCGGTGCCCTAACCTCCTTGGGTCTACGAGTCTCACTCAAAGTGTTCTCGATAATAGTTGCCGACTCCACCAGCTCTGTAAAGACAGTCTCAATCTTGCCACTTGTTCCCTAATCGTAAGCCTCAAACTCCTATCAAACCTCTTTTAACATAACTTGTCAGTAGCCATGGATTCCTGTGCAAAGCAGGATAAACTGATAAACCTAGCCTCGTACTGCACAACATTTATCGTCCCCTGGGTGATAGAATAGAACTCATCTCGATAGATATCCCTTGAGGACTCGAAAATGTATTTCTCTAGAAACGCCTTCATAAAAGCCACCCACGTACCCTCCACGGTAGTTCTAACAAATTTTCATCACTCATGGGCATCACTCCTCAGCTGAAACGCGACAAACACAACTCTTAAGTCATCCTCGACTATCTACAATGTATCCAGAATCATCGTCACAAGCTCCGGCCATTCTGTGGCCACCTTAGGATTGAAATCCCCCACAAAAGTAGGAGAGTCAAGACGTCGGAACTCTCGCATCTCAATAGTCGCCTTTGGCTTAGGTACTCTCACCCCACCTCTAGCGGCCTCAGCTAGCTGACGGGTGGAACCCACTATCTCATGTAGCAACCCTACCTCGTCTATTGGTCCTTAAGGAGCATTAGCATCCCCAACATCAAGGAATGGCACATCCCTTTAGTCTACACCATGACCACGGCCTTGACCACAACCTTGTTCTCCCCGTGCAGACATATAACTTCTATATGAAAGAAATATAGAGCATAACAATATAAGATTCAATCATCATGTTATTACCGATATAAGTCACATAATCATGCTAGCATTTAACCATTTAAGATCATGTAAATAGGTTCCACATACCGAGGAGTATCATCAAGAGTGATGAGTCGATTTGGGTGGCCCACTTAGATTCCTTGCTAGAAAGTACATCGGCCAAACATATTTCTAACTCATATTCCGAGTTTGTTAATCCAAATGCCCGAATGTATGACTAATCAATTCTAAGATCCAACCTCCATACTCACTGTTAGCCTGAGGATATTTTAATTAGATTTTGATGATTTTAATAATTATTTTCTTATAATTAAGTTGATTTAAAAATATTATATTTAATTATTTTCAAAAAAAGATAAGTGTTGGCAGTACGTGATAAATAAGTCAACACCTTGGACATCTTATGCCATTTGTGCTGACACTTTGCTTCAAATGGGTTGACACTCAGTGTTCTTGTGAAGAATGTTTTGTGTCAACACCAATTGATAATTGGGTAGACACCTTAAGGTAAAGCACGCTTAAAATTCTCAAATGTGTCGATATAAATGAAATTTAGGGTCGACACCGTAACTACTTTTCTTAAGATGTTCCAAGAACTCAAAATGAGTCGGCACCAAATGATTTTGGGTCGACACCTTCAGTATTGGACCGGAATTCATTTTGGGTTAACACCAAAGTATTTTGAGTTGACACTAAATGATTCTTCGCGTTTTAGATTGTGACGCCCCGTCCTCTAGGCACGTCGGGACATACATAAGTATAGGTAAGGAGAATATTCTAGCCATTCATTCATATTTAAATATTATAAATATTTCATCATTAAGAGTTTGAAATTAATTAAAAGTACATAACGATTACAGTTTCTCTAACGAATTCAACAAAAATTTATAATACGCTCATGGAAACCAAACAAAAAGAACAAAAGGTAAAAACCTAATTCTTTAGCTAACATTGTCGGGGTCCGCTGGCTCATGCCACCCACGCTGTTCTTCAATTCCATCTTCTTCTTCGAGGGCGACTTTCTTAAAGAATTCATCACACTCACCTGCGGCACGAATGCCATGAGCCAAAGCCCAGAAGTAAATTTCCAAAATCGTTTAACAAACTCATAAAAAAATTCTACAATATATATCGTATAATACCCAATACAATTTAAGACCAAAGAGATAGACAATTCAACTTTTTCAACAGGGTAAGCATATATATAAGAACAATTGTGCAAGTGCGTGATGCAGATGAATGCAATGCAGATGCCCAACCCGACTTGTATCCAGAAATAAAAATAGGAGTTCCACTTTAGGACTTATTTCTATTACTTGTATGGACTTATAATCATTATTGCCGCCTCAGGAACTTATTGTCATCGCCGTGATGGGACTTGTTGTCATTGCCGCCTCAGGGATTTATTGTCATCGCCGTGATTGGACTTGTTGTCATTGCCGCCTCAATGACTTATTGTCAATGCCGTGATGGAATTTTATGTTTTTGCCACCTCAGGGACTTATTGTCAATGCCGTGATGGGACTTTTATGTTATCGCCACCTCAGGGACTTATTGTTAATGCCGTGATGGAATTTTATATTATTGCCTCCTCAAGGACTTATTGTCATTGCCGTGATGGAATTTTATATTATTGCCTCTTCAGCGACTTATTGTCATTGTCGTGAAGGGACTATGTATTATTACCACCTCAGGAACTTATTGTCAATGCCGTGATGGGACTTTATAGGGTTACCCACATTAAAAATTAGGATGCTCGCTTAGTATCAATCCAAGATCTAAATTAAAGCTAGTGACGAACCCATGGTGTCTAAACTTTATTTTTATAATAAAAACTTCCAATTTTATTTCCAAACATGGCAACCAGGGACGCCCTAGACCCACGACCACTGAACAATGATTTCCAACCTAATTTGAAAGGTACAAAGGACTTTGATAACCCAAGATATAATGTAGGAATGCCCACGAATGTGTAATATGCCTCTTGTGTACAACTACTCATTGCATTGTGTATAAATATGACATCATTGCATGGTGTATAAACATGACATAGCACATGGTACAACTTACTAAAGCATTAAGTACAAGCATGTGAAGCATAACCACAATTTAAGCAATATAGACTCGAACTATTGGCATGAGTTCATCTCATCAAAAGCATCAATTTTATATACTAATTACTTACAAAATTCATATAAGATTCACATACTCAAATCTCATAAGTAACACACCATTCAAACACTTAGCCACTTTTAGATACAAGCTTAATTGCTAGTTTTAAAATTGTAACATCATTTTGAAGTACTTACACATAAATTTAACTTCTGATATTTTAACACCAATTAGATAAAAATATTCCCTACAACTTTTATATTTATCACTGATACTAGATCTTAAGGCACGGAGGTCATTTATTTTATTTAAGTAAAAACGGTTCAGCAATGTACAGAGAAATACATAGGAATTGAGCATCTCTTGGCCACTATTTTGGGGTATCAATTCAAGAGATATGGCTCTGATTTTTTGTGGGGTTTTAGTTTAAGGTGTCCCCTACAAGTTTCATGTTTTGAGTTAGGGCACGTTATTTGGAAAACGTTTGAGATTTTGGCCAATTTATAAAATGGGTTCAGTCAGCCTAAAGAGGGTCTGTAGAGTATGTTTTTAATAGAAAATGCTCAAAAGTTTTGGGATATCATCCGAGGGTATTTTGGGCTGATATTTGCTAAGTAATTAGTTTAATATGTTAGCTACATTTTTCATGTTTACCATGCTTGGATTTGGCTTCTAAAATATTTTGTGTTGGGTCTCACAAAAATGTGTGACAGAGAGGTCTGTCAGTCAGTGAACCTTAACAGTGAATTTGGGAAGGCTTTTGACCCGTCAAGATTTCATATTTTTGGCTCATTTTCGGTGGAAAGAAAGCTAAATATATCCTCTACAAGTTTTGTGTTTTGAGCTAAGCTAGGTTTTCACTCTAACTTATTGTTTTTAGGTCTGCAAGTCAGAGTGGTCACGATCTGATACTCTTTAGCAAAAATGAGATATCTGAAGTTCTACCCAACGAAATCACTTCAAACCAATTTTTTATGAAAGATAACTCAAAAATTTAGATCTGGACACAAAAATCACTTTAAGACCATTTTTCTACATTTAGTTATGGTGTTCTAAAGTCGGTGGTAGAGAGTGAGTAAGTCTAGAAAATCAGGCTACTTAGGGTTTTGCTTGCTTAGCTTATGTTATGTACATTCTTGACATGTTTTCTTTGTATGCATGTTGTAAACTCACATAAACCAAAAGTCCAGAACATGTTTAGGCTATAAAACTCAAAGATACACACATGCAAATACATACAAAGCTTACTCATACATAAACAGTTCCTAAATCACTCATACGACGCCTTTTTGACTCATTCTTTATTTTATTTTGTTAGGGTTTGTTATAGAGATGGATTGAGGGGTATCTTGGGGGAGAATATCAGAGGGTTTGAAGGAGTTGCTTACTTGTTCTGAAGACATAATGGTGGAAGAATGGTGGGACTTAGCTTTGTTGCACTCTCCTTAGTCCCCCTTAACTTCTTTTTCCTTTTTCCTTCCTTCTTCTCTTGGAAACACTTAGAAAATTTATGGTTTCTCTCCCACACTATAGAGCACGAAATATGGAGGAGAATATGGTGGTCTTGGTGTATTTTTATAGTAAAAAGTGTAATGGAGACATAATTATTATGTATAAGCTTTAAATTAAAATTTCTTAATTTCTATTGGATGCATGGGAGGTGGGTTTGTTTTTAGAATTGATTTTTTAGATTTTTGCAGAGGGAAAGTCTGCTAGGGCTGTTTGGGGTAGACCAAAATCTGGTCTTGCATTAATTTAGGGCTTAAGTTGTATTTTAATACCATTTTGTGTGAGAAAACGCTTAAAATATTAATTTTATGTATTTTTTTGGTGTCTTAACTTACTAAATTCTATTATTTTAGTGTGTTTATGATTAATTTAGTATTCCCATGAATTTATATAATTTTTATAGCAATTGATTAAATTGGTATAAACTTTTAAGTCAAATTAAGCTCGTTTGACAAGAATTAACTTTTTGACTTATTTATTGTGTAAGAATTTTAAATAATGATTTGTTTGTTTTTGTTGATCTATAATATTATATTAGTATGTATATTACTTGTATAAAAAGTATTGGGTCATAATAATACTTAATTTATATAATTTATTTCTCATTTTTGAGTTTAAAAAGGCAAAAAAGTCACTTTTGGGGCACAAACTCAAATGTGGCCGGCCACTAAGGGCATTTTTATCATTTTTTGATGTTATTTTGTCTTTTATTACTTAATTGTATTTAAATATCTGATT
>JAUMHN010443214.1:0-32654 GCA_032360265.1 Heliamphora ciliata
ATATCCTACAACTTTCATGTTTACGACTAAGGTCAATTCCTAAGGTAAAAAGGTCATTTATTTTGTTTTAGTAAAAATCCTTCAGCACTTTACAGAGAAAATCCTAAAAATTGGGCCTTTGTTGGCCACGGTTAGGGGTATCAAATCAAGGGCTCTAGGTCTAATTTTTAGTGAGCTTCTATTTTACGATATCTCCTACAAGTTTCATGTTTTGATTTAGGGCAAGTTATTTGGAAAATGTTTGAGAATTTGGCTAATTTATAAAAAGGGTTCAGTCAGCCTAAAAAGAGTCTGCAGAATGTGTTTTTAACAGAGAATGTTTAAAACCATTGGGGTATCATCCCAGGATATTTTTGGCTGCTTTTTGCTCAGTAAATAGTTTAATATGTTAGCCACAAAGTCCATGTTTACCACTTTTGGATTTGGCTTCTAAAAAGTTAGGTTTTAGGCCTCACAAGTAGGTGTGACAGAAAGGTCTGTCAATCATTGAACCTTAACAGGGAATTTAGGAAGTGTTTGCTTCATGAAAACTTCATGTTTTTGGCTCATTTTTTGTGGAAAGAAGGATAAACATGTCCGCTACAACTTCTATGTTTTGATAGAAGCTCGGTTCTTACTTTAACTTAGGGTTCTTAGGTGTGCAACTCAGAGTGGTCAAGAACTGACACTCTTTAGAAAAAATGAGATATCTGGAGTTCTACCCAACAAAATCACTTCAAACCAATTTTTTATGAAAGATAACTCAAAAATCTAGATCCAGATACAAAAATAACTTCAAGAACATTTTTTTACATTTAGTTATGGTGTTTTAAAGTCGGTGGCAGAAAGTGAGTAAGTCCAAAAAATCAAGCTACTTAGGGTTTTGCTTGCTTAGCTTATGTTATGTACATTTTTAACATGTTTTCTTTGCATGTATGTTTTAAACTCACATAAACCAAAGGTCTAGAACATGTTTAGGCTATAAAACTCAAAGATACACACATGCAAATACATTCAAAGATTACACATGCATAAATGGTCTCTAAATCACTCCTACGATGCCTTTTTGACTCATTCTTTGTTTTATTTTGTTAGGGTTTGTTATAGAGATGGATTGAGGGGTATCTTGGGAGAGAATATCAGAAGATTTAAGGGAGTTGCTTACCTCTTTTGATGCTCAAATGAGTGAAAAAGAGATGGACTTGGCTCTAATGCTTGCTCCTTGCTTCCTCCTAACTCCTCCTTTCTTCCTTCCTTCTTCTTCGCTCATTCTTTCTTTGTAAACACTTAGAAAACTTTTTGGTCCCCCTTACTCTCACTCTCAGCTGAAATATGAAGGAGAATGGAGAGGGTTTGGTGTGTTATTTATAACAAAAATTACAATGGAGACATAATAATTACATATAAATATAATTTTTGAATTTTCTTCAACTTCATTGGTTGCATGGGAGGTGGGAGGGGCTTGAGGTATGAAAAATCAGATTTGGGGCAGGCGAATTTTGGCCATGCACTGTTTGGGAGACTAAAAATCTAGTCTTGGGTTTAATTAGGGTTTTAAATGGTATTTTGGTACATTTTTATGTATATAAATGCATAAAATATTAATTTTATGTACCTAATCCTACTAAAACCTATTATATTAATGTATTTATAATTGATTTAGTCTTTCCATGATTTTTCATAATTTTGATAGCAATTAAACAAATAAGTGTAGGCTTTTAAGTTAAATTAAGCTAGTTTGACTAGAATTGGCTATTTAACTTATTTATTGTGTAGAGATTTTAAATAATTATTTGATTATTTTTGTTTAGCTATATTATTATATTATTTTGTATATTACTTGTACAAAAATTGTTGGGTCAAAATAATACTTAATTTATATATCTTTTTCTCATTTTTAAGCTTAAAAAGGCAAAAAGTAGCTTTCTGGGCACAAGTTCCTAGGTGGCCGGCCATGCAAGGGAATTTTGGCCATATTTGTAGTTATTTTATATTTTATTAATTAATTGTATATAAATATCTGATTTTGGGTGTCCATGTGTCGAATTTTAGATTTTTAGGACTTTTTGCTGTACTATGGGCAAAATGGTCATTTTACCATATTTACGAGAATTTTTGATTTTGAATTTAATATTTTATGTTATTTACTTAATTTAAGCTATTCCGAGAATTTTTTAAGTGTTAGGGTTTTACATCTGAGTATTTGATCTCTTTTAGGATTTTCGGGTTAAAATTAGGGTTTTGTGTCATTTTGGGTTTCTCAGGTTAATTAGGGTTTCTATTGTTTCTGTAGCGACTTAGGTTCTCATTATCTATCCGTCGCTAATAATAGAAATTGGGCTTAGATCGTTCCGCGAGCAGTTACAGTCCGGGCTGTTATAACTAGGATCCAGGTCGGGTTGTTACAATCTAGGTGGTTACTACTGGGGTCCGGACCAGGGTGTTACATTGTCCGCAGTCAAGGCAATCCCAGAGTTTAGTACTAGTTCATTCGCAGGGGAGGGAACTGCTAGTTCGCTATAGGTGTGGCCAATTAGAGCATATTCGTAGGAACTGTCCTCATTGAGGTAGTATACCAAGCACAGTAGGTGCACTAGTTGTTTCACCCGCATAGGGTTGACAGGTTTATCGGCAGTAGCAACTTGTAGTTTAGACTTCCAAGGTTACAGATGGGGGTACCTCAGTTAAATCAGTACAACAGCTGAAAGTCCTAGGTTATAGTGGGCAGACCAGAATGACACAGGGCCGAGTGTATGCCCTTATGGATCCCAGTTCTTCTAAGGCACCGGCCGTGCCTGATGATGCAGCTATTCCTCTAGTGAGCAGAGGTACGTTCTGAGTGTACAGATTTTCGGCCAGTGTTCTTATCAACACAAGAACATTGCATGTCTTCATTGCATCTGTTTGGGGGGGGGGTTGGTGATGGACTCTTGGGGGGATTTATTGTGTGTAGAGTTGTCGTGTGTAGAGACCTTGGTTGTTGAGGACATGATGGTTGGGACGAGTTGGTAGATCCTATGTCTTAAGGTAGTTGGCCGTTGTTTAGAGCACATGACCATGTTTGACCTTATCTTAGGAATGGTTTGGCTGACCACCTCTCATGCCTGTGTTGATTTCGATCGACGGGGTTATTTTCTTTTGACCTTGTGTTGAATTTCAGGGACGAAATTCCTTTAAGGGGACAGAGTTAAGAGACCCTGACCCGTTTTAATGGGGCTGCGGTCCTTCGGTGAAACACCAAGATGATGCATTAGATGATTACATGTGAATCATGAAAACTATTTTCGAGGCTCGTGTGAGTCGAAAAGTTTCATATCTTTTTGCATCTCATTTGATTATGAAAAACCATTTTGAGACTTGAAAGAGAGTCGAAAACTGCATATTATTCTCTTAGCATGTTTAGCTTTTATTTCATGTTTGTCTAGTTTCTGCTGAGTTTTGGCTCACGCTGTGGGATTTAAAAATGTTTTTCAGGTGTATACGATCACACAGGTTGATCTGGAGGAGCCAACTGGGGAGGAAGATTTGTAGTCTTCATTTTGTTTCTTTTTGGATCTTGTATTGCTTTTCATGTCCTTTGTGTTGGAACCAAGTGTTGTAAGCCTATTGACAATTATAATTAATGCATGTATGACTTTTTTCTTGAGAGTGAAACATCGGGTTGGGTGTTATTTTTCAACGTAGTGTGGTTGTTTGTGGGTGTTTCACATGACCCAGGTGTCGGGGTGTGACAATAGCAATGATAACAAGTAGCATTTGTATGATTAGAAGATGATTTGACAAAGATATTGCTTAAGAATTTTTATTTCTTCTTTAGTTTATACCCAATTCTGACTTTGTCAAAAACACATTTTTGCATATTAAGAAGTTTGTCTAAGTTGTTCTTTCCAAGAGTGAACTTGTAAACAGTTTTTATAAAGTCTTCAACCTTTTCATTTAGAACCTTGTTTTTATCTTTCAAAATAGAAACTTGTTTTGATAAAGAAAGTTTTTTATTTTTCAAGTTTTCTATTTCACTTAAGGAAGAAAGAACCAACTTTGTTAGAATAGAGTTCTTAGCTCCCATTTTTCTCAATTTATCATGCAAATCTTTAAATGCACTTTGTAATTCATCTAAGAAAAAAGGGTTAGGTGTTACCTCGTCACCTTCCTTAGCCATGAGGCATAGATTTGCAATATCGTTTTGTTCTCTTTCATCCTCAAAACTGCTATCATTGCTTTCACCCCATGTGGCTATCATAGCTTTCTTGAAGCCCTTTTTGAACTACTTCTTGAGTTGAGGACATTCGACCTCGACATGTCCAGGCTTTTTGTATTCATTGCAATTGATCTCATTTGCAACCTCATTTTCTTCTCTTTCATCCTCGAAGCTGTTGTCATCGCTTTTGCCCTATGCGGCTATCATAGCCTTCTTGAAGCCCTTTTCAAATTACTTCTTGAGTTGAGGACATTCAGCCTTGACATGTCCAGGCTTTTTATATTTATAGCAAATGATCCCATCCTTCTTGTGATTGTTTTTGAATTTGCTTGAATCACCCTTGAATTTGGTAGGCTCACCTCTGTGTCCTTCCTTCTTGAAGAACTTTCTTCCTCCTTATTTCTTATTTCTAAGAAATCGTTTGAACTTTTTTGTGATGAGGGCCATATTTTTGCTTTCATCACTTACGAAATCTTCATTAAATTCTTCGTCATGAGTTGAAGACTTGAAGGCGATGCCCTTCTTCTTCTTGTTGTCATCCTCATCGTTCATCTTGATATTCATCTCATGAGTCATCAGAGATCCAAGAAGTTCTTCCAAGTTGAGAGTGTTGAGGTTTTTAGCTTCTTGGATAGCTTTAACCATAGCTTCCCAGTTCTTAGGTATGCACCTAAGAATTTTTCTTACCATTTCTGCATTGGAATAATTCTTTCCAAGAGATTTTAGTCTATTAATAATATCAGTAAAGCGAGCAAACATATAGAAATAGTTTCATAATGCTTCATTTTGAGTAATTCATAGTTGTGAACAAGCATGCTTATTTTGGACTCCTTTACTTGGTTAATACCCTCATGAGTAACTTCGAGTCTGTAGTATATTTCCTTGGCGGTGTCACATATTGAGATCCTATTAAACTCATTTAGGTCTAGGGAGCAATATAGGATATTCATGGCTTTCGCATTATTTTGAATCTCTCTAATGTCATTTTCAGTCAATTTAATTTCTGGTTTTGGAACGATTGTTCCTTTAACGATTTTGGTGGGTATTTTGGGTCCATTTATGATTACCCTCCAAAGATCATAGTTTACGGGTTGAATGTAGATTCTCATTCTAACATTCCAATAATTGTAATTTGTTCCATCGAACAAAAGAGGTCTATTGGTCGATTGACCCTTCACATTGGATATATCCGATGCTAGTGGTTTTTTTTTGGGTAATTAACTGTGACATAAAAGAAAGAAAAAAAATTACATGATTACAAGGAGCATACCCCAGGCCTTACAAACCCGAACACACTAAAAAAACAAAGACAAAACCCAAAGCAAAACCAGGCTTTAGGCTAAGCCCTAACCAAAAAGATAAACCTGGAAAAGAACGATGCCTCGGCCATAACTTGGCAAAGTAATGGGCGGGGAATTGACACCACCTATTGAAGCAAAATTATAAACAACAAAAAACCTATGTATCAATTTAAAGAACCATGACGGAGGGCCCCAAAATTCTTACACTGGTGAAGAAATTCAATTAAATCAAGCAACCAGCTTAAAGGGAAAAGCCATCCTCTTGAGAAAATCTGGTCATCCACTAAAATCCACACAAAACTATCCACTTGGGGAGCATTAGCCCTCTCATGCATCACAAACAAAATCCTGTCATAACCACATAGAAGGAGCAGTAACCAGGAGCCCAGAGAAACACAGACAACAAGCTAAATGCTGCACAATCAGCATTAAAACTGTAGCAACAATTCTTCCAGCTGCCAAAATTGAATAAAACTGTGGCTTTATAAACTGTTAAAACACCGACCCTGACCATAAAATCCAAAGAACCAGATTCCTCTTCATCCGCAAGCAATGGGAAACCAACAACTCTTTGAAACCACTAAAAGAAAGCGGCTCACGCATGCAACTTATAGAAAATAGATATATAGAAAAAAAAACCACCTAACACACACACCCGGTCCCTTACACAAGCCGTAAGGGAAAAGCTATATACATAAATTTTGCAAATTAACAGGACATCGGAAGGTGGGAAAAGAACTAGGTAACAAGAGGCAAAAGTAAGAACAAAACTAGGAACAACCCACCTAGTTAGGGAGCACAGAAAACAAACCAGCCTCAAGCTATCAGGGAATAACATCAAAATGCAGTAGCAACAGCAAGAAGCATCAACAAAACATTTCCAAACAGCCTAAGATCAGTTGCGGCACATAGCAAGACGCAGCATTTCCTCACCGACAGACCTTTTTCCTTTTAGGGTATCCAAAGACCAGTGATCTGAGTGTAAAGAGAACATAAAAAAAACATAGATAACAACACACGCACACGCAAAAGAGAGCTCACACACTCCCCACAAGGTGTATCGCTCTGCCCTCCAAAGAAAAGATAGAGACAAATCTCTCAATAGGCAATGAAACAGCCTACTTGGGACATCACCCAAAGAGGCAGGATCGAACAGCTTGCAAGAACCCAAGAAACATCGCTACTACACAAGGAGCAAACACATAATAATGTCAGCATAAACCTCACCGCGCTCACTCAATGTATGGTATAACACTCAACTCTCCAACAATAAATCCCAAAGCCTCACAGCTCCTTAAACCTTCCAAGCTAATCTACACAAGGACAAACTAACAGGAGATAAGGATTAGTTAAATATAGCTAACACTCACTATAGAGTGTACCCCTCAACACTCCAAAATTTATAAACTCTTACATTGTTAAGTCAAAAACAAGAGCCCAAGCTCTAATACCAATTGTTAGTTCTAGGTAACCCAAGAGGGGGAGTGAATTGGGTCTTAAAAAGATAATAACAATTTTAAAACCTTTTAAAAAACCTTTATATATTGCAAACAAATATAGCAAGTATAAACAAAGAATAAAGTAATGCAAATATTAAAGAGGTTAGGGATAGAGAAAATGAACCAGACACCAAGATTTATAGTGGGTCGGCTTCTTCCAAACCTATGTCTACTCTTCATGATCCCCTTGAGAATTTATTAATCTAGAATGCTTACGGATGCATTCAAAACCTATTACAACTACAAGACGATCCTACGAAAAACACGCCCCTATTTTTCTACTAATCTCTTGGGTTCTTCTTTGATGAAATTTACCCACTCACTCAAAGGGCAAAGGGCAAAGGGCAAAGGGCAAAGGGTGACTCACCCTTAGATACAATAAATGGGATGATTTAATGAGTATCACTCACTCTCTTTACAGAAATGATTAGAAATAAATGAGACGTAAAGAGATGAGATACAAGAGTTAGAATTATGAACAATAAATGAGAGCTTGAAGGGTTTTAACTTTGAATCAAGCAATACAATAGTGATTATAAGTCTCCAAATATTTTAAATGCTGAGGAGTAACTCCTTATATAAACTCTTGAGGTTTCATGACCGTTTGAGGTAAGTGAGGGCATTAAATGCCAAAAATTCAACCATTGAACTCTGCCGCGTATTTTAAATCTCGTCGCAGATGTCGACACATTTACTTTCAGGTCGACACAAATCGTCTAGGGCAAGGTTCTTCAAGTGATTGGGTTGATTCAGATCTTCTGTGGTGTCGACATGATTTCTGCATTCTTTTCACTTACATAACGATGTCGACACGAATGATTTTTGTGTCGACTCAATTCGTTCTTCAGCTTTTCGAAAGGGCCTTTTTGTATTGACTCATTTTTTCTTTGGTGTCGACACTAAAAAGTGCAAGAACCCTCGGTGATTTTGTGTCGACTCTTTTAGACTTTTGTGTCGACTCAAAATTTCTTCAAGCGGGCTCAGTAATTTTGTGTCGACTCTTCTTCAATTTGTGTTGACTCACAAAATCTGTAGGCGGCCACGGTACTTTTGTGTCGACTCAAAATTTTGGATAACTAAATTGAAGAAACGCTTTAGTGTCGACCCAAACCTAGTTTGTGTCGACTCAAATTTCATTTGTGTCAACTCAAAGTTTTGATACCTGAAAACATCTACAATGAATATGTTAGGGTGTCAACTCATTTGCTCAAAGGTGTTGACGCACTTGAGATCTTCAAGTATCCTTAGCCTTGAAGTGTTGACTGAAATATCAATTAGAGTTAACACAAAATATTCTCATTTAAGAATGCTTAAGTGTCAATCCTTTTGAGAGATGAGTCATCTCATATGGCTAAAGGTGTCAACTCATTTGTTATTTTGTGTCAACATTACCCTTTTAGAAATATTAAATATTATCATTTTAAATCAATTTATTCTTAAAAAATAATTTAAGAAAATCATCAAAATCTAAATAAAAAGCCCTTGGGTTAACAACTGTAAACCATAAATTTATATTCTACAAGAACCGATAATTTGGTTTTCCATATATAAACTGAACACTACACACCAGATTTACTACTATGTAACTCGACTCGAGTTCATGATACTATTCGTGTTTGGAGGATTCCCGAAGCGTGGACAACTAGACGATCCTAGTCCACCATACTCGAGGAGACGTTCGAGAACGGTTGATCACTCTAGGTAACCATAAGAATCACAACACTTCTCAAACTCACATTCCTCTCTCTCTCTCGTCGTTGTGAGTAGGGTTATCTCTTATTGAAATTTGATTTCTTTTGGTTACATAATTTACTTCTGTAGAAAATGTGAATATTTTCATTAGAAGATGCATGTAATAGTAAAAGATAGGAGTATTTTTAGACTTTGGTAAAAAATAGTTTGTTAATCATTCTTTGTTTAACTCGTTTATCACATTTTCGATGCATATTTGGTAACTACTCACACACTGGACACTGAAAATGCATATGCAGTTTCTTTAACATGACCGCCGTGACCTTCTGTTCTCACGGCCGTTAAATTTTGTTGTTATTTGTAACAGTCGTAATCTTTTCTTTATTGTTTGTCACGGTCACGACATTTGGTTGCTACGGCTGTGAATCCTTTTGTTAAACCAGCAGCCTCAAAACCATGTTTAAACCTTTCTGTTATTTTTGTTCGACATCATATGTGTCATGTTTGGAAAATCCATGATGTTTGTGAAGTGATAGTTAGTTGATCATATTTTAATAAAATAAAATGTGATTTTTGTTAAATAATAGATTCTGCATATCTTGTCTGTTTGCACTCATCTGGACTTTGTACATTAAAAATCTCTCTAGGGTTTCTATAATGTCACGGCCATAACCTTTCGTTGCTACGGCCGTGAATTTTTCTCTTTATTGCAAATCATGCTTTAGAATCATTCTTTGCCTCTGTTTTGAAACTATGTGCAGCATGATATACCGAAAACTGTACAACATCTCCCATAAGATCTTTGCCTTTCTTTTAATAGGATCCTTAGTCCCTCTTTGCATATTCTAGTTATTCTTTTTGTTTAGACAATAAATGTGACATGTTAGATACAAAAATCACATTGCATGACCCGTAGGATCCTTCCCTCTTTAGATAGGATTTTGTTTCCTTGATTGATTTTGTATGAACTCTCTTTAACCTTCCGTTTTGTATATGTTACTTTTAAAAATTTTAAAATAAGAACAAAAAATGAAAAAGTAGAGGCCAACCTAATGGGTGGGCAAAAAAGGGAGCCTAACACTTTCCCTTTTCGTACCTTAACCCTCGGATCCTCTTTTTTCTCGGGTAACGTTTAAATGACCAGAGGCCTACCTTTTTGTTTTTCTTGACTTTTCTCAAAAATCAAGTGGTGACTCAATTTTTTTTTCATGTGTTTTTGGATACCTTGATCTTTTTGTAACAAAAGAATTTTTTTTCTAAAAATGGATATCGAACACATAGTTTTTCGAAACCAAAACAAAACGCCCGCAGTTTTTTTGACGATTTTGCTAAGAAAGGATTTTCAAAAAAAAAACTCATAAAAGGGCTTAACTTGAAATTTCATTCGTTTTTGTTTTAAATTTTTCATTGGTATTCGCATTTGTATTATACATTCTTGTAGGCTTGATTCTCAAAACTCTCGCTCCATCTAACCAATACCTCGATCAGTTTATTGTCTCAAGACTATGTTGGGGAAGCCAACTAACTTTCTAGCCATATGCTTCCATAGATGCGGCAAAAAGAGTTATTGCGTACCACTTGTGTGAGACCCTGACCTGTTTTTTTTTTGACATTTTTCGACGCGCGTTAGCGTTTTTGCTTTTGCATGTTTAAATGCTTTTTGATACATGATCGGGGTTAGATATGCATGCGGGGAAGATTCCCTGGGGTCATGGGGTATTGCGGCCTGAATTTCAAAAAAATTCAAAAAAAAATATTTTGGAAACTTATAAATATTTAGAGTTAGATATTTTTAAAATATATTTTCAAAACTTCTCTAGTAAGTTTTCTTTTTCTCTCTGCCTTCTCTCTAAGTTCTCAGGGGCCCGAGGCTCAGTTTTCGACGATCAGACTACCGATTCTTTTTATTGGCACGGTGGGCTACGCGTTCATCCGAACGAAATTCTATTCTAGCGAGGCTCAATTTTGCACGTGGTTTGAGGTGTTGAGTTTTTAACTCACCGAGGTAGGATTCTAGACCCTACTGCTGTATAAGGGTGCTACGTGTAATCGTGTGTGTTCTTAACGGTTAGATTGCTGTAGATCTGATTTTGTTTAAAAGTTAGGTTTTTGGGCTAAAAACCATTTTTTGGCGATTTCGGTGGATCAAATCAGGTGTCGGGTGTTTCGTTTGAGGTCTTAGTGTTAGGTATGGGCGTGTGCATGTCCGAGGGTGTCGGATGGGTGTTTGGAGGCTTCGAATCGAGGTTTGGAGGTTGAAACCCGGAGCTCAGAACCAGTTTTTGCTTAGGTTCAGTAGGTTGGACCGTGGGGTCAGTCGACTAAACTATGTGTTTGGCGTTTTGGGGCTTTTCTAGTGTGTTTTTCAGTCGACTGAGGGTTGGGTCTAGTCGACTGAAGTTCTGGGCTGTTGGTTTTGTGGTTTTGGTTGGGCCCTTGGGTTTCCAATTGGTTTTCAATGGTATTCGGTGTTAGGGTTGGTATACTAAAAATCATGTTTTTAGTACTTAATTTTATTTTAATAAAATATTTTTTTTATTTTATAAGAATCTTTATGAGCAATGTATGCATATCATTTCTTTGTTATGCATAAATGTCTAATATTCTGTATAGTATTTAATTTGGTGTGTAGAGTATAACTTACACACAGAAGATCAGATTTTAAGTTCTTGCAAAATATAAGTTTTACGTTCACAGTTTAGATGGAAATGAACATACCATCGGTACGACTGTGGCACAGAGTTTTAGTAGGCCTCTTTTGGTTACCGAAAATAGATAATAGCGTCGTGTATTGTTTCGACTCTCTGTGCCAGTACATTTTGTGTGTATTGAACGAAACATTTGGGATAATTAATTTTGTTTTGACTACTGACTATATAAATTAATTCACACCCCAATATTATTATGAATAATGCTTAACCTCTTAATCCTGAAATAATTATTGATTTGCATATATTTAATATTCGTTGTTTTGTTCATTAGAGGGTGCAATCTTATATGGGTCTATATTCTCGGTGAGTTGGATAGCGGTATTATTTATATGACAAAAATTAATTATTGACGGAATTCACGTCCCGAAAGATCGAGATTGACAATACCCCATTAAGGATACTTATAAGTTTTGACCGAGCCAAACCCTGTAGATGGATTTAATTATCCAGCAGTCAAATAAGTTAAGCAGAAGGATTTAAGGAATATCAAGATACCGATTAAATTAAATTGTCAGTAATTAAATTTAATTGGCGAGTATCGGGAATCTTAACGTAGGGAGAAACGGTAAACATTTAATAACAGGAGCTCAATACAAGAAGGTCTTGAGATTATGAGTTAGAGTGCAATTATAGTTCTTTAGTAGTGTAAACTGTAATTCAGTATTTTATGAAAATTACAGAAATTGCTGCTGATTTTTCATAATTGCAGATACCGCTGTGTCTGTTTTTAATTGTAGAAACCGCTGGTAGGTATTTGTGTTTCACTGAAACTCTAACTCATAATTACTCCTCAGATCCCTGTTGTAACACTATATATACGCGGATAGGCTGAACTAGTTTGAAATTGATAGATGATATATCATATATCATTATTATTATGATATTATTTTGTCTTTCAAGATTTAAATATATCGGGGTTCTGCCGGTACGAGTTCTCGGAGGATCGTAACCCACACTACGTTTGAGGATCGCGTAAGGGAATACAATAGAAGATCTGACTGGAGTTTTAACTCGGAATCAAGTCGTAATTGAATAATAAATCGACAAGAAGTATTATTCTAAATTAACGTTGGTTGTACGGGTTTATTTTTTATCGTTCGACGTCAAAAATTTTTATTTGGACCCCGTTTTGGCGTTTGCCCGTCTAGTTAATTTTTTACCTAATGTCATTTTACAAAAACAATGATCTCGGCAGTACTGCCTCCAAAAAAATTGTATCAGAGCCGTTTTGTTTTTTATTTACAGTTTATCAGGGTATGGTAGATTTAGAACTGTTGCTAATTTTGTTTTGTACGCGTTTTAATCCCGATTTTATGATTATCATTTATTTTATGTGATCAAAATAAAATAAAATAAATATAATAAAAAGAAGAAAGAAGAACGAAGAACACGGCGGCGGCGAACTGTTTCGACAAAAGCCCTGTGCTATGGCGATCTTTGAAGTAGGTTTGTGGCGCAAAACAGGTTCTGGAATTTCAAATTGATTCCAGGCGCCAATCACAAAAGTTGGGTGGACCTCGGTCATGGATTCCATGCGTAAAGCAAGCTGTGGAGTAAATCAGCCAAAACATTGGTTTCCGTTCCAATAGTGGGGCTGTTTTTGTTTTTCCAAAAAGGTGAATTTTTCCCAAACAAAGCAAGCTGAGGCGGTGGTTTTTTTCTTTAAAGAAAAACAGTGATTGCCAAATCACAGAAGCATCAAACACCAATCAGCGCCGGTTCCAAAAAGGTTTTTTTTTAATTGAAAAAGCAACTCAAGCTTTCGGCAATTCCCAAGCAATCGGTGCAATCCCAATGGCAGCGCCTACCTTCAGCGCCAAAACCGCCGGATTACAGGCTGTTTTGATGGGACAATTTTTTTTAAAAAGAAAGCAAACCACAGCAATCCACAACCGAGCCAATCAACGTAGCAGTGTTTCTCAAACACAGTTGCAGAAAAAGACAGCAGCGCCACACGGTTTCCAAGCAAGTTTTCGGTTTTTTTTTAATGATGAAAACAGTTGCCGGTTCCCAACAATTGCGGCATAGAGGATTCCAAACAGTATCATGATTACTGTTTTGAGTGGCGCAAATTTCGGCGACTTTGAAGCAGCGGTTTCCAAGCACTTTGATGCTGTGTATTCGGTGGTGATAAGCAGCCGGATTTCGGTGGTAATATATCACACTATGATAAAAAACAGTGTTTATCCAAACACATGAAATTTATTCAGATACGAATTGAATTATTATAATTTATCTCTTAACAGGAGATTAAAATTTTTTAAAATTTTAACCGGATCATAAAATCGAAATTAATATTTATCATGTTTTTTTTTTTTTTTATATTAACTGCATAGATGATAAATATTAGTTTTATTTATCCTATTAATTTAATTAATTCTAATATTTAATTTTAATTAAAATATTTTGAAATAGAAAATAAAATTAAGTTTTTTTTAATTAATTAATTTTAATTAAATAAAATTTTTTAGATATTTTATTTTTTTACAAAATATCATGTTTAAAGACGTTTTTTTAAATCAAATATCTTTGAAAAATGTGGGAATTAATTCCAGATTTTGAATTAATTAAATGAAAAATATTTAATCGAAATAAATTATTATTTTTTTAAAAATGTGGAACGAAAAATAAAATAAATAAATACCTTTAATCAATACCTTAGTTGAAAAAATAAAGAAAAAATTGTGCATTTATTAAATTTTATTTTTTACGCATTTAAACACGAAAAGATGGTTTGATAAACCAGATTCTTTAGAATCGTATACACGGAAAGATGTTTGATTTGTTCAGATCGTGTGATTTTTGAAAAATGATTTGATAAACCAGAATATTTAGAATTGTGTACATGGAAAGTTGTTTAATTCTTTCAGATCGTGTGACTTTCGAAATTAATAAATTTATTTTAATTAAACGAATTTTTATAACCCTCAAAAATATTTTAAAAATCTAAGTAGGAGAGAAAATTTATTCACAGATAAATTTCGCGGTCTCCATCACCAGTTTGTAGGCGATACAATTAAATCTTACGTGTCGGCAGTAAGGCCTTCTTTCCCAACGGACAGAATAATTGCGGTATCGCCAGTACAAACCTCCTTTAGGGATAATTGTTAGTGTGGATCACTTCTCCATCTGAAAAATTCATTGCGAAGCGAGTGATTTGGGATTAGGTGATGGTTAACACTCAACTGTATATAATAGTATCATCTGCATCTGAGTCACTGCTATTATATACTGGCCTGAAGTTATGTCATCTATTTAATTTTACTTGGTATAATCAGTTGCCTAGATAGTAAAATTAAAAGGAATTGGCCTATTTGACCTGATGAAGAATAGTAAACGTCCACCCATCGTGGCATGCTATTTTTAGGTAACCAGACTGTTAGCAAATTAATTTTAAAATGGTAGAGGGAACCAAATTAAAATGAATTCAAAGTTTTGATTATCATAATTAATGATTTTATTTAATTATGTGATTCTCAGGATTAAAATAGATTTCAACCCACTCGCTTCAACACTCAAAGAAAACAAACTTTTGGGACCAAATTTTGTTGACTGAAAATATAACGTGGATATAACTTTAACAACAAATGGTATTCCTTTAATACCAAAAAATGTGTTTGTTTCTTAAAATGATTCTTCCTCTTAGCCGAAAGGCATAAAGAAGAAAAAAGTTCAGAAACAGTGAGACATGATTTCCAGGATAGTTAGTGGGCCACAGACTGGTGTGAAAAAGCAGAAAGGCAGATGTTTTCACTACAACCAGACCTTGCACTGAAAAAATCTATGTCTATTATTTCTCAGAAGGCAGAACAAACAGGGTAATTTTTATTCACTAGTTGTGAAAACATATTTAGCAGTGTTATCTATCGGTACCTAGTGTGTAGATATAGGAACCATTAATCATGTTTGCAATTCATTGCAGGGGTTCTAGGAAATCCGACAACTTAGTGATGGGAAAATTTACCTGCATATGGGTAATAATACAAAGGTAAGAGCAGTTGCAGTAGGAGATATTACTCTTAGTTTTGGTAGAGAACGGGTTTTAATATTGAGAGATTGTCTTTATGTACCTGCCATTAAAAAGAACTTAGTTTCCGTTTCTGGAATGGCTAAAGACGAATATTTGGTTTATTTTAATAACTTTGTGGTTATTAAGGATAATAAACAGGTTATCTGTTCTAGTACATTGGTGAATGATTTTTATATTATTACTCCAATCTCTCATACACTACAACTAACTGAAACGAATAATACATCTATATTACCATATAAGAGAAAGTTTCCTTCTTTAATGAACCAAACATTTTTTTGGCACTTACGCTTAGGTCATATTAATCTAAAAAGGATAAACAGACTGGTAGTAGATGGACCTTTGAGTTCATTAGAAGTGAAGGCACTTTTAGTCTGTGAATCTTGCTTAGAGGGTAATATGACCAAGAGGCCTTTTTCGGCCAAAGGCTATAGAGCTAAAAAACCGTTGGAGCTAGTTCATTCTGATCTGTGTGGTCTTATAATAATCTGGGCTAAATGTGGCTTTGAGTACTTCATCAGTTTTATTCATGACTACTCAAGGTATGGATACATTTACCTGATGCACCGTAAGTCTGAATGCTTTGAGAAATTTGAAGAATTCAAGGTGAAGGTGGAGAAGCATCTAGGTAAAAGTATCAAATTATTACGATTCGACCGTGGTGAAAAATACCTCTTTAGAGAGTTTAAGGACTACTTGTCATCCGAGGAGATTATATCCTAGTTGATTGCACCTGGAACTCCACAGCAGAATGGTGTAGTAGAAAGAAGAAATAGTACTCTTATGGAGATGGTAATATCAATGATGAGTTATTCAAGTTTACATAATTCGTTTTGGGGTATCCCAAGGGAACGAAGGGTAGTCTATTTTATAACCCTAAGGATCAGAAGGCCATTGTTAGCACTAATGTCCGATTCTTGGAAGAGGATTATATTATGAATCACAGGTCCAATAGCAAAATTATTCTGGAAGAACTGAGAAAAAATACCAGTAGAACGGAAGAGGAGCCACAAGTCACTGATATTCCATTACCTAGTCGTAGTAGGAGGATAATCGAGACATGTGCAAATGAAGAATATGGTGCTGATGCACAGGGTTCAGATTCTGCACAGCCTGTTACTACTAGTACACAGACACAGGTAGTGCCTCGTCGTAGTGTGAGGGTTGTTTGTCAACCTGTCCAGTATATGTTCTTGGGAGAGTCTTTTGACAGAATCTCGATAGAATTGGATACCGAGCCTTGTAATTACAATGAAGCACTACAAGACAAAGATGCAGATCTTTAGTAAAGGGCTGTGAATTCAAAGATGGAATCTATGTATTCCAACCAGGTCTGGGAACTTGTAGAACCACCCGAAGGGATAAAAACCATTGGATGCAAGTGAATCTACAAGAAGAAGAGAGGAGCAGACGAGAAGGTTGAAACCTTCAAAGTTAGGCTTGTTGCTAAAGGGTTCACTCAAAAAGAAGGGATCAAGTATGAGAATACCTTTTTGTCGGTAGCCATACTTAAGTCTATCTAGATTCTCTTATCTATTGCCGCACATTTCGATTACGAAATTTGGCAAATGAACATCAAGACAACTTTCCTTTACGGAAGTCTTGACGAGTGTATCTATATGATATAACCAGACGAATTTATTGCAAAGGGCCAGGAACACATGTTGTGTAAGTTTAAGAGATCCATTTATGGACTTAAGCAGGCATCGAGGTTTTGGAACACTTGGTCTGATCAAGACATTAAGTCTTACGAATTTGATCAAAGTCTGGATGAGTCCTGTGTGTATAAGAAGCGTAACGAAAGCATGGTGATCTTCTTAATACTTTATGTAGACAATATCTTGCTCATCAAAAATGATGTGGGGGCATTATCTACGGTTAAAGTATGGTTATCTGGGAAGTTAGATATGAAGGAATTAGGAGAAGCCAGTCACATCCTAAGGATCAAGCTTGTGCGAGATCAGAAACAAAGGATGTTGGGCTTATCAATAGCAACCTATATCGATGATATCCTTACTCGTTTCAGCATACAAAATTCCAAGAAAGAGTTTCTCCCTTTCAGGCATGGAATCACTCTATCCAAAAATTAGTGTCCTAAAACACCTGATGAGATAGAGAGGGTGAAGGCGGTTCCTTATGCTTTGATAGTAGGAAGCATCATGTATGCTATGCTTTGCACTAGACCTAACATCTACTTTGCCGTTGGCATGGTTAGCAGATATCAGTCTAACCTAGAGCAGGAGCATTGGACTGTGGTAATGAATATATAATCAAGTACCTGAAAAGGAATAAGGATTACATGTTGCTTTACCAGGCAGATAGTCTAGTACCTTTGGGGTATACAGACTCAGATTTTTAATCAGACATAGAGCTTGCATCAGGAGACAACCTTATAGATCCTTTACAAAGAGCTTACCGGCTAAGACTTTTGATAGTCATGTAGAGGGTATGGAAGTCAAATGTATGACAACATGGTTTTGAGCATAAATGGGAGATTGTTAGGGTTGGTATACTGAAAATCATATTTTTAGTATTTAATTTTATTTTAATAAAATTATTTTTTCATTTTATAAGAATCTTTATGAGTAATGTATGCATATCATTTCTTTGTTATGCATAGATACCCAATATTTTGTATAGTATTTAATATGGTGTGTAAAGTATGACTTACACATAGAAGATCAGATTTTATGTTCTTACAAAATATAAGTTTTATGTTCACAGTTTAGATGGAAATGGACATACTATCGGTACGACTGTGGCATAAAATTTCAGTAGGCCTGTCTTAGTTATAAGAAAAAGATAATAGCGTCGTCTATTGTTTTGACTCTCTGTACCAATACACTTAGTGTGTGTATTGAATAGGACATTTGTGGTAATTAATTTTGTATTGACTACTGACTATATAAATTAATTCACACCCCAAGGTTATTATGAATAGTGCTTATTCTCTTAATTTTGAAATAATTATTGATTTGTATATATTTAATATTCGTTGTTTTGATTCATTAGAGAGTGGGATCTTATATTGGTCTATATTCCCAGTGAGTTGGATAGCGGTATTATTTATATGACAAATATTAATTATTAACGAAATTCACGTCTCGAAAGATTGGGAATGACGATACCCCCTTAAGGATGCTTATAAGTTTTGACCGAGCCAAACCTTGTAGGTCGATTTAATTATCCGGCGGTCAAATAAGTTAAGCGAAAGGGCTTAAGAAAATATCAAGATGCCGATTAAATTAAATTATCAGTAATTAAATTTAATTGGCAGGTATCGAGAATCTTAACGTGGAGAGAAACAGTAAGTATTTAATAACAGGAGCTCAATGCAAGAAGATCTAGAGATTATGGATCAGAGTGCAATTATAGTTCTTTAGTGGTGTGAACTGTAATTCAATATTTTATGAAAATTGCAAAAATCGCTGCTGATTTTCTATAATTGCAGATATCGCTATGCGTCTTTCTTTAATTACAGAAACCGTTGGTAGGTATTTGTGTTTCACTGGAAGTCTAACTCATAATTACTCCCCAGGTCCCTGCTATAGCCCTATATATATGCGGGTAGGCTGAACCAGTTTGACATTGATAGATGATATTTCATATATCATTATTATTATGATATTATTTTTGTCTTTCAAGATTTAAATATATCGGGGTTCTGCCAGTACGAGTTCTCGAAGGATCGTAGCCCACACTACGTTCGAGAATCGCGTAAGAGAATACAGTAAAAGATCTGACTGGAGTTTCAACTCAGAATCAAGTCGTAGTTGAAGATTAGTTCGACAACAGGTATTCTTCCAAATTAACTTTGGTTGGACGGATTTATTTTTTATTGTTCGACGTCAAAATTTTTTATCTGGAGCCCTTCTCGGAGTTTTCCCGTCCAGTTAATTTTTTTATCAAAAATTGTTTCACAAAAACAATGATCTTGTTAGTATTGCCTCCAACAATCGGTTGATTGATTATGGGGTTAGTCAATTGAAATACTATTGGATGCCTTTTGGGGTTCGGTTAGTCGGGATGTGGCTTTGGGAGTCGTGTCGTGGCTTCAGACGTTTGTTTAGGTGTCATCCTCGGGGGTGGCATGCATGGTCAGATGCGGGTTGTTGGGGCACGGTTATGTGTGTGGTGCTTGCACATCGTTGGTTATGGGGTGTGTTATGACCCGTGGCACCTTTGGAGAAAAGGTGGTGTTAGTGACCTCATGGTTTGAAGGGTTTGGTGTAGCCTCTAGTTAGGCTTGGTTGTGTGGGTTGCCGGTTGTCCCTATGAGTGGATGTTGTATTTTGTGGCGGGTGATGTCACGGTTTGAGGTTATATGGCTATGTGCGCTTATAGCTGGCTTTATGCATTTATAACTATGGTTTATTATGCATAGATTATGTAAGTGGATTACATGATTTTGGTATCGTTGCGTGTACCGTAGTTGTATGCTTAAAAACTCATAAGTTTTATAGGCATGTATATGTGGGCTCTGAGGAGTGGATGCATGCGGTGCATGTTTCATGGGGTGTGTGCGTTGCGTGTGTTGCACGGGTTGCGTGCGTTGAGTTTCATGGGTGGCATGCGTTAGATGGGATTGAGATCCTTTGGTGAAAGCCTGAGAAATGTTAGATGGAATTGAGATCCTTCGGTGAAAGCCCGAGAAGTGATAGATGGGGCAGTAGTCCTTCGGTGAAAGCCCGGGAAGTGATAGATGGGGCAGTGGTCCTTTGGTAAAAGCCCAAGAAGATCCTTGTGTTGTGTGTGTGCATGGGTAATTAGGACCCTCGGGTTGTGAACCCGTAAACTAAGTTGGTTGCCTCTGTGAATGGCGTTGTTTACGTTGTTGTAACTCCGTATAGAACTTGCCATTACCGAGCAGGCCTTAAGTGGTGACTAGGGTAATGGGCAGGAGTCTATAGTTGTTACCTTTGTCTGTGTTTTTACTGGTTTTCCTTTACTGTGGCATGATATCTATTAGGATGATATGCATGGTTTCAAGGATGGAGACGAGGTCTTGGAGAGATATGTGTTGGGTGTGTGACTCAAAGTGTGTTGGACGTAGTACGTGGATTGCATGAATAGTTTGTCAAAGCTTATGAGCCAGTTTAGATATGTATTCATGTGTTATATATATATCTGTTATCTTTGGGGCTCGTGCGAGACGTGTTTTCAAACTATTTTAAGGCTTGAATGAGAGTCAAAAACTGCACCTCGTTTTCCTAGCATATTTAGCTTATACTGCATGCCTGTCTAGTTTCTGCTGAGCTTTGGCTCACAGTGTGTGATTTCCTTTTCTTCATGTACTGGTCACACAGGTTGATCTGGAGATGCTGGAGAGGTGAAAGAGTTGTAGTCATCCTTTTTGTTCTTTCTGTTACATGTATGTTGTAGCATGTTTTTCCAGTGTTAGAATCGTGTAATGTATGCCGTTTGGCGATTATATACAATGCATGTATATTTTATATTGAGAGTGTATTCTCGGGTTAGTTATTTGTGGGTGTTTCACATGACCCGAAGTTTGGGGTGTGATAGCTTTGTATCAGAGCTCTGGGTTCGAATACCTAAAAGTCGTGGGAAGAGGTAGCATTACCGTGTGAGGTTGATTACGTATGCTTGATTGCATGTGTTTAGATGCTTTGATAACATGAACGTGTCAGCATGTTGGATATGTGAATGTTGTGTATATGTGAGCATGGGGGTTGAATCTTAGGTGTGATAGTCCTGTCTTTGGGAGTTTGGCATAACAAACTTGGGAGCCAAGTTAGAAATGCGTTTAGCTAATGTGATTTCTAACAGGGAATCTGAGTAAGTTATCCAGATTGACGTGTTATTCTTGTTGGTTCTCCTCGGTTTGTGGAGTTTTGTTTAGCATGAACCTATGTGCTTATGTGTTAGCATGCTTATGTGATTTATGCTATGTGCTACATCTCATGTCCTGTCTTTTTTCATATAGATGCCATGTCTGCGAGACGAGGCCGAGGCTATGGTCGAGGCCGTGGCCGTGGTGTTGGCCAAGGGGATATTCCTATCCCTGATGCTAGGGATGCAAATGCTCCCCTGGGACCGATGGACGCGACGGAGTTGTTGCGTGAGCTGGTTGGTTCTATCTAGCAGCAGGTTGCCAGAGGTGAGACTGTTAAGGAGAGAGAGGGAGTACCTAAGGCGAAGGCTACAATAGCGATGCGGGAGTTCAGGCACATGGATCTGCCTACCTTTGCTGGGGATCCTGATCCTATTGTGGCGACGGAGTGGCTGGAGTTGGTGACTTGGATCCTAGATACGTTGCAGGTTGAGGAGGATGAGTTGCGGGTTTCCTTTGCTACTTTTCAGCAGAGAGGTGCTTGCTCATGCATGGTGGAAGTATGCCAGGACCATTGTGGTAGTTACATGGGAAGCCTTTACAGGAGTGTTTCTGGAGAAATGCTTCCCAACTTCAAAGAGGGGTTTATACAGGGAGGAGTTCTACACTCATACCCAGGGGGCATTAGATGTCATGCAGTACGAGGCCAGGTTTACGTGCTTGTCCCGATTTGCACTGGAGTTCTTGAGCACAGACGGGCTACAATCTATGAGGTTTGAGCGGGGCTTGAGGCCAGTGATCAGGGAGCGTGTGGTTACGATGGAACTTCGTGTATTCACAGAGTTGGTGAAGGCAGCAGCGAGGGCGGAGAACACTATGACTAAGATCCGAGCTTCCAGGGAGGCTAGGATACCTCAGGATGGGACAGATGCGCAGACAGGTGGGCGTTCCAGCAAGAGGCAGAGGTCCTTTAGTCCTAGCTTTCATCCATCTGGACCACAGTAGTTCTCTACAACAGCATCATCAGTAGCTTCATCGGGGAGGCCAGAGCAAAGGGAGGTCAGAAGTTATCGATGTGGATAGTCGGGGCATCGTGTGCCAGATTGCCCGTAGCCGAGGTAGTACTAAGACCCACAATTGAGGCAGGCTCAGAGTTCCATACCGGATCAGTTGCAGGGGATAGAGCTGCCGATTTGTTATAGATTTGGTTAGACGGGACATATTCGTAGGACTTGTCCCCAGAGATATGGTGCACCAAGTACAATGGGCACACTAGAGGGTTCGTATGTGCAGGAGCAACAACAGTATCCTGCAGTTTAGACTTTCCGAATGGTAGGTGGGAGTACGTCAATTTAGTCGTTGCGACAGCCGACAGCGCCGAGTTGTGGTGGACATGGCAGAGCGACATTACCCCGAGCGTATTCTCTCATAGCTTTCAGGGCACCAGTTGTGCCAGATGACGCAGATGTTCCTTCAGCGAGCAGAGGTACTTTCTGAGTCTGTAGGCTTTGGGTCAGTTTCTTTGTTGCATCCATTTGGGAGTTGGTGATGAACTCCGTGGGTGGTGTGCTGTGTTGAGGCAGTGGCTGGTGATGATGTGAGGTTGGGGTGAGTTGTAGATCCGTGTCTTTGAGATAGTTGGCCATTGTTTAGGATGACTGACCTTGTTTGACTATATCCTAGGAATGGTTTGGCTGACCATCTCGTATGTCTGTGTCGAGTGCGATCGACCGTTTGTTGTTTTGACCTTGAGTTGAATTTCAGGGACGAAATTCCTTTAAGGGGGTAGAGCTGTGAGACCCTGACCCGTTTTCTTTTTTAGAGTTTTTTTAACGTGCATTAGCGTTTTCGCTTTTGCATGTTTAAATGCTTTTTGATGTATGATCGAGGTTAGATATACATGCGGGGCAGGTTCCCGAGGCGTGGGGTGTTGCGGCGCGAATTTTGAAAAATTTCAAAAAAAGATATTTTGGAGGCCTATAAATATCTGGAGTTAGATATTTTCAAAAGATATTTTTAAAACTTCTCCAGTAAGTTTTTTTTCTCTCTGCCTTCTCTCTAAGTTATCAGGGACCTAGGGCTCGATTTTCGATGATCAGACTGTCGATTCTTGTTATTGGCACGGTGGGCTACGGGTTCATCCAGACAATTTTATTTTGACGAGACTATATTTTTCACGTGGTTTGAGGTGTCGAGTTTTTAACTCACCGAGGTAGGATTCTAGACACTACTACTGTATAAGGGTGCTACGTGTAATCGTGTGCGTTTTTAACTGTTAGATTGCTGTAGATCTGATTTTGTTTAAAAGTTGGGTTTTTGGGCTAAAAACCATTTTTTGGCAATTTCGGTAGATGGAATCGGGTGTCGGGTGTTTCTTTTGAGATCTTAGTGTTAGGCCTGGGCGTGTATATGTCAGAGGGTGTCGAATGGGTGTTTGAAGGCTTTGAATCGGGGTTTGGAGGTTGAAACCCGTAGCTCGGAACTAGTTTTTGCTTGGGTTCAATCGACTGAACCGTGGGGTCAGTCGACTGGATCATAGTTTCTTGGGGTCAGTCGACTGAACTATGTGTTTGGCATTTTGGGGCTTTTCCAATGTGTTTTTCAGTCCACTATGGGTTGGGTCTAGTTGACTGAAGTTCTGGGCTGTTGGTTTTGTGGTTTTGTGGTTTTGGTTGGGCCTTTGGGTTTCCAATTAGTTTTCAATGGTATTCGGTTGATTGATTATGGGGTTAGTCAATTGAAATATTGTTGGATGCCTTTTGGGGTTCGATTAATCGGGTTGTGGCTTTGGGAGTCATGTCGTGGCTTCAGGCGTTCGTTTAGGTGTCATCCTCAGGGGTGGCATGCATGGTTAGATGTGGGTTGTTGGGGCACGGTTATGTGCGTGGTGCTTGCACATCGTTGGTTATAGGGTGTGTTAGGGCATGTGGCACCTTTAGAGAAAATGTGGTGTTAGTGACCTCATGGTTTGAGGGGTTTAGTGTTGCCTTCTAGTTATGCTTGGTTGTATGGGTTGCCGATTGTCCCTGTGAGTGGATGTTGGGTTTTGTGGTGGGTGACGTCACGGTTTGAGGTTATATGGCTATGTGCGCTTATAGCTGACTTTATGCATTTATAACTATGATTTATTATGCATGGATTATGTAAGTGGATTACATGATTTTGGTATCGTTGCGTGTACCGTAGTTGTATGCTTAAAAATTCATAAGTTTTATAGGCATGTATATGTGGGCTCAGAGGAGCGGACTCATGTTGCACGGGTTGTGTGCGTTGCGTGTGTTGCACAGGTTGCGTGCGTTGCGTGTGTTGCACGGGTTGCGTGCGTTGAGTTACATGGGTCGCATGCGTTAGATGGGATTGAGATCCTTTGGTGAAAGCCCGAGAAATGTTAGATGGGATTGAGATCCTTCGATAAAATCCCGAGAAGTGATAGATGGGGTAGTAGTCCTTCGGTGAAAGTCCGAGAAGTGATAGATGAGGCAGTAGTCCTTCGGTGAAAGCCCGAGAAGATCCTTGTGTTGTGTGTGTGCATGGGTGCTTAGGGCCCTCGGGTTGTGAACCCGTAAACTAAATCGGTTTTCTCCGTGAATGGCGTTGTTTACGTTGTTGTAACTCCGTATAGAACTTGCTATTACCGAGCAGGCCTTAAGTGGTGACTAGGGTAATGGGCAGGACTCTATAGTTGTTATCTTAGTCTGTGTTTTTACTGGTTTCCCTTAACTGTGGCACGATATCTGTTAGGATGATATGTATGGTTTGAAGGATGGAGACGAGATCTTGGAGAGATATGTGTTAGGTGTGTTACTCATAGTGTGTTGGACATAGTGCGTGGATTGTAGAGACCTGATACATGTTTATTTTTTTTATATTTTTGGTGACGAGAAGAGACCAAAATAAGGAAATTCGGTACATGTTTATCCAACTCCTTAAGCAAAGTAGGAGGTTTAAGTTGAAATTTAAAGAAATTCGTGGAATTCAGCTTCAGGAGTCACCGCTCGAGCGGTGGGGGTCCGCTCGAGCGCACTATCGGGATATGATTGGAACATTCTTGAACGTTGGAGATATTTTGGAGTTTTTATATATGTGTGTGTACACACACACTTGACCCACGTGAGTCCTTTTTTGATTTCTCATTTCCCCCTCTCTTCTTCTTCCATTCTAGAGAGAGAGTGTGAGAGAAACCCACCTCTCATGAAACCCTAATCCTCCACCATAAAAATTGAAGTGTGAGGCTTGATGAGGAGAGATCAAGGATGGAAATCAAATTTTGGAGCAAGGAGGTGGAAGATAAAGCACCAAGGAACCAAGATCTCTCAAGATCCAAACCCTAAGAGGGAGAAATTGGAGGAATTTTAAGCTTTTGAGCAAATCCGAGGTAGGATCTAGATTCTCTCGTATGTTTGTGATGATTTAAGTTGATAATTTCTTATATGAGTAAAATTTAATAGAATTTATGCATGATTAGAAGGAATGATAGAGTAATGTGTGGATTGAGTTGGGTTCTTACAAAAATTTGAGTTTTGAGAAATGATAAACCGTGATTTTGTGAAATCATTGTATATAAAAGGGATTATGACGTTTGAATCTAATATTTTTATGGTGGAAATTGAGATTTGAGACCAATTAGATGAAGGATTAAGGGTTTTGAAGTTAAAAACTCAAAACAGGAGCAAATCTGGGGTTTTCTCGGCCAACAGCGTGCTCGAGCGGAGCCCTGTCCGCTCGAGCGCTCTACTGGCAGAGAGTTGGGAGCTCGAGCACCCGACGTCCGCTCGAGCAGACTGACTGTGCATGGCCAACTTTGTTCGATCATATCTCCCTCATTCGGACTCCAAATTGGTTCATTCTTGTACTCAAATCAAATTTTCGGAAGTCCTCTTTCCAACATGACTACTCTCACAAAAAAATTCATTTTTGTAGAAAAAGTTATGATTAGAATAATGAGGGTATGTCAAATTTTCTTAACTATTTTTCACCCGATTTTGGCAAAATGCTTTGAAAAAGTATATTTTCATCAATATTGAACCTTTTTATCCAATTTCTTACCCCTTGGGCTATGGATTTATCTACCTTACTACACTTGGGTTGGGATGCTAGTATCATACCGATTGGAGGTATTGCGACAAAAATGAGTTTTTGATATGTAACTGAGGTTTTGAGAACGATTATGATTATGAATAATTATGGGCTATGTCATGATATAGTTATCATTAAGATTTTGAGCTTTAGAAAGAAAACATGGAGTTTAACTTGTATATATATGTATATGCATATGATGGGTGCATTCTGTTTGTTTAAAATGACATGGTCATGTATGAGTTAACTACGTGTTGTATTTCATGAAGTTGATAAACGGAATGTGATTTATAAAAAATTATGTGTAGAAATTTATGATGGCATTTGAATTGAAGGAAAGGATATAATGCTAAAATATGACTTGATTGGAAATAAAATGGAAAGTTAAAATGTAAAAATGGAAAAGAGGTATTATGAGAAAATATTTGAGGAGAGGAACCAGTTGTGAGTTGGACTCTCGAATTTTTGTGAAAATTGAACAAATAATGAGCCGTATGGATTAACGTGGATTAAGTTGGCCTAGCGGGTCTGCGATGAAAAATTGGAAACTTTCGCAAGATGGGGACCACGTGCCCACGAGTTAGCCCCCGAAACGTGGTGTTGTATCATGGTGAGTTATAGAGCTATATATTAACCAATGGCTTTGCATAGCCTATTGGGATAATAGGGAGGGGTTTCTATAAGCTACACCCGATATCGGTTCATTAATTGTGATAAATGAATTGTGATACGATTTTTGAGATAAACTGGATAATGTAAGTGTGACACAATTTTTTTTGTAAAAACGCGGATAATGAAATGGCAATATGAATAATATGGAAGGACAAATGGGAACAAATCGACGTGCGTGGGTGTGTGCGTACGAAGAAATAACGAATTAGTAAAAATTTACATTTTACTTCGGTTGCACCCATTACACCTCACAAATCATGCATTACATCTGAGTTAATTTATATCCTATAAGTTTCGGCTCATGTATGTTTACCAAAACATTTCAGGTCTTGAGGACCAAGGGCGATACCAAGGCAAGGAATGCACTTTGAGAGAAGGCTTGAGGAAAGATTTTGTGTTCTATATCACGTTTGTATATAAGCATAAATGGATTACTGTAAAGATATTGTCGTTGTAATGGATACTTGGAAACTCAAAGCATGTGATTGTAATTACTTATTGAAATCCTTTATTCTTTATCAAATAATTTTGAGTTCAAATCATTAATGAAACAAATTATAGTTGGGTAAGCTATTATACGAATTGGTTTGGGAAATTGGTTTACAGGTCCCCCCGGGGTTCGGGGCGTGGCAGAATGGTATCAGAGCTCTAGGTTCGAATACTTAGGAGCTGTGTGGAGTAACCATGACCATAGTATGTGACCTGTTTGACTAGGTTAGGCACCACTACACGGCATGAGTTGTGTGCTTGCATGGGTTTGCGGTTGAATTGTGTTGCGCATGTTATGTGCTTATATGAGCATGGAGGGTTTAGTCTTGGGGTGACGTGGCATGCCATACGGCGTCCGATCAACTATTTTGGGGTTCAAAATAGAAAACCGTTTGACCGACGTTCTTTCTATGAGAAATCTAAATTAGTTGCTCGGATTATCGCATTGCTCTGGGGCTTTCCCTCGGTATGTGAATATGTGTTGAGATGATGTGATTAGGTGTTGGATAATGTATAGCTTGACACTAGGAGGTTAAGTTGAGTTTAATCTAGTGGGGTGTTGTGATGCTCTAGTTGTAAAAGTTATGCCCGTGGGGCTAAGGTGAGTTATGATTTGGATGGTGGTGTAGGTTATGAAAGTGCGACCCAGTGGTTAGTAATTATGGTGGGCGTAAGTTCGAGAAATGAGCAATGACTATTCGGAGTATGCTGTATCCGTGTGAGTCAAGGGTGACTGTAGTTAGTTGTTCGTTATGTGTTGAGCTACTAGTGATTTGACGGACAAGTATGGTAGATTGCTTGAAACTCCTTGGAGGTTATTAGTTATGGGTGGATATCAGGCGTGGTTTTAGGCACGTTAAGGATTATGTACGTCATGAGCCGTGTACCCTGAGACTGGGTATGGACGTGAGCATAGTGGACGGGGGCGTAATAATCTCCGGCCAAAAGTGTGTGCTTCGACATGTGCTTGGGAGTGTCCCTTACCCTGAGGGGTGTTGCTAATAAAACCACCGTGGTATTTTGTGATTTTGATGGTCAGATTGATGACCCTTGTATTTTCTTTATGGCGTGATGCTGATTTGTATTTCTTGTTAAAAGTTAAAAGCGTATGTGGAAGGAGTATATGGAAGAAGACGTTATCGATAGGTTATTTGTTGAGTGATGTGCTTGTATGTAAGAGGAGATGTATATCAATGGTAGTTGTGATGCGGTGAATGAGGATTCAAGGTCATTTGGGAAGTTTCATGAAAAAGAGTTTTGTGACTTGGGTCGTCGTTCTCAAGAGTAAGGGATTATGTGGAATACATAGCATTTGGTAAGAAGGTGAGTGTGTGAAGTTTGTGGAGCCTGGTATAGATGTTGTTGGTGTAGCTGACTCGGTCGTCTCGGGATGACGTGTCGGTATGAGAAGGTCCCATAAGGGGATGATGTTGGTAGTATGTGACGTGGCGTAAGATTTAGAGATGGTGGGGTTATCTTACCATTAAGGGCAAGGGATAGGATGGTGCCGTTTGGTCTATAGTTGGTAGGCAAGGTTCGTTTTGTTTATGTTGTGTGTAGTCGTTTTCACGTTTAGATGGCTGTGTGCCGGTGGTACCCGTGTAATGACATAAGGTACAGGCATTCTCAGTTGAGCGTTTCGCATTTCTTGGTGGGTATATTGAAGTCGCGAGTTCCAGATTGTGATATAGGTTTTGCCTACTTCTTTGGTTGTTACGTACCTACTGGGAATCGAGTAATGTGGCGTGACCCCGTGAGGAGAAGGTATATAGCAATGCGAGTATATGTGGTGTTGTCTTTAGTGATTATCTGGTGGATGCATGCAATATCTCATCGAAATGTGAAGGAGTGAACGATAATTAGTGTGTTTGAGTAGAGATCTAAGTGTCAAGACCTAGTGCGACGAGTGATATACACATTGTGAATGGTGGTTGATAACGTTTGTACAATGATGGCAGATGTCTTTACAAAGGCTTGCGATTAGTCTTCTCTTGAGCCGAGTGTATAATGATTGCCCTAAGAGGTAGTGATGCTGAGTAAGAACCTAGCATTAGTTCGTGGTTTTCCTAAGAAGAAAGATGTCTCACAGTTAGTTAATCAATGCGATTGCTTGTTGTTGGTAGGGGTAAAACGTTGGGGTCGAAATGTGGGTTCGCTCGCTTATAGTTTCTTGAACGTTCCGTTTGCTCCACCCCGTGAGCCGAGCATTTGGGCGGTGTTTCTGGAGATGTAGTTTGATTTGTGCGATGTATCAGTAGCTTTAGTTCTCATTAAGTGAGATCTCTAAGGAAGTTTAGCGATTGAGTTATTTGCATGATGAGATTCTCAAATATTAGTTATGTGTGACTCCTATAAGAATACAGGACCATGGTTTAGTTGTTACCCTCATAATTAGGAGACAGTGTTTGGAAATGTGTTGGAGATATGAGGTTTAAAAAGAACGTTGAAGGGTTCGATGGTGTGGTTGGCCTAGTTTTAAGATGGTGTGTTTTGAGTGTGATATGTGGAGATTGCTTGTATCCGACCATAGGTTCACAGAAGGGTATGTTGTTTGCTCAGGAAAAATGAAGTGTGGAGTAATAAAGTTTAGTAGTGTACCGTGTAATTTGGATGGCTTAAGGAAATAGGCAAAAAATCGTGCATTAAGATGTCGACGATGGATGCGTGCCTAGGAAGCGAAAGTATTAGAAGTGTTTGTATGATAGCGGAAGTTAGTATTAATTTTGAATAAAGGAACTCAAGAGTAAATTTCCTCTATTTAGGTGTCGTACGTTTCCCGTGTAAGTTTCTTGGACAGTGGGTTTAAGGCTATGACATGACTATGATTTATCTAATGGGAGTTAGGCCAGCAAAGCGTAATCTTGTGAAGTGAGGTTTTAGTGTGATGGAAATATTAGCGTTGTGTCTCAGAGTATGACGGGTGATGAGTTTGTAGTTCTATGGGATGTGTGGCACAAGGTATGAGGATTGACGATGTTCCTGTGTGTGTAAATGAGGTCTGAGAGTTATGAGCTTAAGTGCAGCGGAAGACCTGGGTATCATGATTGGGGTTAACGGTAGTTGTGTGGCTAGGAGCCACGCGACCTCAAGGTGAGATTTACAGGATACTATGAAGGCCAAGTGTTGATGGGTACTACGAGTACGTTGAGGTTGAGGCACGGTATCTAGTGGTTTTAGGGAAGATGGAAGTCTTAGTGGATTGGTGCTCGTGTTGTAATCCTTAAATGTGTACCTAAGGCATGGGTACTACCGAATTGGGTGATCGAAACACTAAGTTCCTTGTGGGCTTTCTAGACGGAGCATGTTTGCTCTATTGAGTGGATATAAGTGCGTAGAGCTGCGTTCACTCTGAGATTGAGTTGGTAAATCAAGAGTGTTTGTCTTGTAGACAAGGAAGTTAGTGTTGAGGCATAGAGTCTTTTCTACATTGATTAATTGATAATCGTTAATCATTGTATGCTGTTTGTTCTGAATTATGTGGATATGGGTGTACCTTTAGCCCATAGCAAAGTGAAAAATTTGTTGAAACCTTGCGACTAAAATATTTGCATGTTGAGTTTTGATAGACTCTTGTGAGTTTGGGGTTGTGTTCTATTTGGAGCTTTGGATTTTTTAGAATTTTTAAAGTACAGAAGATTATAAATTGTTTAATTCGAAGCATGATAGACTTGAAAGACTGATGGATATGTGCATGACGTCATGATGAGGGATGTGATTCAATTTTGTATGGGTAAGTGTACAATTATGGGACTTTGATTCATGTGAAGTACTCAATCTTAGTGATTCACGGGATTTAGGTGGCAGTGTTGGTTTCGTTTCGATGATTGAGGGACTGGAGTAATGCAGTGCAAGTAATGATCTGGTTTTGAATTTGTGGTGGCTAGTTGGCCATAAGGGCATGGGAGAATTTAGGGTAATACGTGAAACCCTTGTGAACACTGTCCGAGTTTAGCAACATGTGTTTTGGTTGGAGGAGTAGTCGTCGGTATACATTGAAGTACCGTCGTGAGTTAGACCATAATACGATGAAGTTGGAAGAAACTTTATGATGGTAAATCCCTATGACGCCTAATGATATGGTTGAGATTGTTTAATCTTCGGGAACGTGTATGTGACGTGGGATGGCGGTCATAGAGAGATAATAGGTGATTAATACAGGAGTGGGTGACTCCAGCTCTGGTATTAACTTCGGGTAAGAATTGGTGTCGCATTAAATGATGAACCGTTTTAAGATTGGTCAAGCCCGATAAGGGTATAATTCGATGTAGATTGATGATTCTAATGTTTATGAAATATTGATGTTTGGGAGGCAAGCTTGATGGCAGTATAACATTTTTTTTTTTGAGATAGAGGTGTGTTAACATTCTTGAGTCATATCGTCTTGAAAGAACGATCAGGATCATAGACTAAGAAAGAAGCTATGAGGGCTAAGCGACTAGTGAAGTGTGAGAACATATATTAAGATTAAGGGAAGGTTTGGTGTAACTTGAGATGAATTTCGGGGACGAAATTCCCAAAAAGGGGGAAAAGTTGTAGAGACTCGGTACATGTTTATTTTTTTTTATATTTTCGGTCAAAAGAAGAGACCAAAATAAATTTGGGCATGGGGGCTATAAAGTTTTTGTCCGTTAATTAGTAATATGTGAAAGTGAAATTGAGGTACAAGATGACGAACGAAATTGATATGGCTATGTAATGGATAATTCAAAATATTTAAAGGTGAGCAAAGTTGGAGGTTTAAGTTGAAATTTAAGGAAATTCGTGGAATTCAGCTTCAGGAGTCACCGCTCGAGCGGTGGGGGTCCGCTTGAGCGGACTATCGGGATATGATTGGAGCATTCTCGAACATTGGAGATATTTTGGCATTTTTATATATTTGTGTGTACACACACACTTGACCCACGTGAGTCCCTTTTTTATTTCTTATTTCCCCTTCTCTTCTTCTTCCATTCTAGAGAGAGAGAGAGTGAGAGAAACCCACCTCTCATGAAACCCTAATCCTCCACCATAAAAATTGAAGTTTGAGGCTTGATGGGGAGAGATCAAGGATGGAAATCAAGCTTTGGAGCAAGGAGGTGAAAAATAAAGCACCAAGGAGCCAAGATCTCTCAAGATCCAAATCCTAGGAGGGAGAAATTAGAGAAATTTCAAGCTTTTGAGCAAATCCGAGGTAGGATCTAGATTCTCTCGTATGTTTGTGATGATTTGAGTTGATA
>JAUMHN010443215.1:0-11267 GCA_032360265.1 Heliamphora ciliata
AAGATTCTCATAAAATAAAAAATTAATTTTATTTAAAATAAAATTAAATACTAAAAATATGATTTTCAGTATACCAACCCTAATTCGGTCAAACTTATAAGCTTCCTTTGTAAAAGGATTTGCAAGGTTGTCTCCTAAGGCAATCTTGATTACAGCAATATCACCCCTCTGTACAATTTCTCGTATTAGGTGATATTTATGCTCAATGTGCTTTCCTTTCTTGTGGACTCTTGGTTCCTTCGAGTTTGCAACCGCTCTGCTTATTATCATAATAAAATGTAATAACTGACTAATCTGAAGGGACTACGTCTAGATCCAACAGGAAGTTCCTGAGCCAAACGGCCTCATTGGCTGCTTTAGAAGCTGCCACGTACTCGGTCTCCTTGGTGGAATCAGCAATGCATGATTTCTTGATAGTCCTCCAACTAATAGTTCCACCTCCTAAGGTAAACATATATCCTGAGGTAGACTTACGAGAATCCTTGTCTGACTGAAAATCTGAGTTTGTGTATCCTAAAGGTACTAGACTGTCTGCCTAGTAAACCAGCATATAATCCTTAGTCCTTTTTAAGTACTTGATTATATTCTTTACTGCAGTCCAATGCTTCTGCCCTAGGTTTGATTGATATCTACTAACCATGCTAATGATAAAGCAAATGTCGGATCTAGTGCAAAGCATAATATACATTAGGCTTCCTACTGTCGAAATATAAGGAACTGCCTTCATCTTCTCTATCTTATTAGGTGTCTTAAGACACTGATCCTTGGATAGAATGATTCCATGCCTAAAAGGGAGAAACCCTTTCTTAGAATCCTGTATGCTAAAATGAGCAAGGATATCATCGATATACTGTGCTTGTGATAAGCCCAACATCCTTTGTTTCCAATCACACACAAGCTTGATCCCAAGGATTTAATTGGCTTCTCCCAAGTTCTTTTTCTTCTTTTTGTCTTTCGGCTTAGATGAACAACCTTTCTCAGCCACATACACAGAGCTTGGCTTCCTAAGAATACCCTCAGTTGCTTGAAGTTCCTTAAGAAGTTCTGCGAGTGAAAAGCTGAGCTTATTCATGGTATAATTCAGGCAAAATCGCTTAAAACTTTTAGGGAGTGACTAGAGTATGATATTGACCTTGGTTTTCCTGTCAATTTCAGCTCTTAGGATCTCCAGTTCATTCAGAAGACTGATCATCTTCAGAATATGATCCCTAACTAGGGTGCCTTCAGCTATGTTTGCATTCATTAGAGATTTCATGGCCACCTTCCTAGTAGCACGATTTTGATCCCTAAATATTTTTTTAAGGTTCATAATCATGTCATAGGCACTGGGCATAGACTGATGGTGATGCTACAAAACATTTGATATGAAAGCTAAAATGTAACAGTGAGCCATCTGGTCAGCTTTCTGTCACTTCTGATGGGCCTGGATTTTCTGTTCGGTCGCCTCCACATCAGGTACTGGTGGACATATCTCAGTTAACACAAATTTGTAATCCTCAGCAGTTGAGACAATGTCTAAAATTTTTTTCCAGTCAACATAGTTCGGTCCTGTAAGTTTGTTTTCTTTGAGTAATGAAGCGAGTGGATTGAAAACTATTTTATTCATGAGAATCACATAATTAAAATAACCGTTAATTATGACGAGCAAAACTTTGAATTTATTTTAATTTGGTTCCCTCTACCATTTTTAAAAATATTCGCCAGTAGCCTAGTACTCTGTGAATAGCACGCCTCGATGGGAGGACGTCTACTATCCATTGTTTGTCCAGGCAGCTCAATCCCTATTAATTTTGCTATCTAGAAAACTGACCCTGCCAAGTAAAATTAAATAGCTAACACAGTTTTCGTCCAGTATATAATGGCAGTGACTCAAATAAAGAGGATACTATTATATACAACTAAGTGATAACCATCATTTAATCCCAAATCAATCGCTTCACAATGAACCCTTCAGATGGAGAAGTGATCTACACAAATAATTATCCAGAATTATTCCTAAAGGAGGTTTGTACTGGCGATACCGCAATTAATCTATCTGATGAGGAGGAATGCCTTACTGCCAATACGCAGGATTTAATTACATCACCTATAAACTGGTGATAGAAATCGCAAGATTTATCTGTGAATAAATTTTCTTTCCCACTTAGATTTTTAAAATATTTTTTAGGATTATAAAAATTCATTTAATTAAAATAAATTTATTAATTTAAAAAATCACACGACCTGAAAATATCAAATATCTTTTCATGTACATAATTTCAAATATTTCTGTTTGTCAAATCATCTTTTTCATGTTTTAATGCGTAATAAATAAGATTCGATAAATGCACAGTATTTCTTTCGACTTTTTAGCTAAGATAGTAATTAAAGGCATTTAATTATTTTATTTTTCGTTACACATTTTTAAAAAAATAATAATTTATTTAGATTAAATATTTTTTATTTAATTAATTTAAAATTCGGATTTAATTTTAAAATTTTTTTAAAATATCCAATTTTATAAAAAATCATCTTAAACATGATATTTTGTAAAAAATAAAATATCTAAAGTTTTTCCATTTAATTAAAAACTTTAATTAAAAAAAACTTAATTTTATTTTTCATTACAAAATATTTAATTAAAATTGAAATTTTTGAATTAATTAAATTAACAGAAAAAATAAAATAAATATACATCATCCACGCAGTTCATATGAATATAAATGCAAGATATGCATATATCTCGATTTTATGATCAAAGTGAAATTCTGAAGAGTTTTAGTCTAATATTGAAGATAAGTTATAAGAATCCCATTCCGAATTAGTTTCCTGTATCCTGATTGCATTAGACTTTTCTGATATACTATGATGTACAAATATATTATACCAGGATCAAAACATATCGCAATATTGCGATTAAAATTATGAGACTCTGACCCGTTTTCTTTTTTCGATGTTTTTCGACCCGCGTTTAGTGTTTTCGTCGCAGCATGTTCATACATCTTTTTATGCATGTTCGGATTTAGATATGCATGTGGAGTTGGTTCCCGGGAGTTTTTGGCCATTGCGGTGCAAATTTAAAAAAAATAAAAATTTTCGAAGAGCCTATAAATTTCTTCCGTTAGATTTTTTTTTTCAAAATATATTTTCCTTCCTCTCTCTAGCTTTTGAACCAACACAAACGCTCTGCCTTCTCTCTAACTTCTCAGGAGGCCAGGGCTCAGTTTTTGACATTCCAACAGCAAATCCCTGCTATTGGCACGGTGGTCTACGCATTCATCTAGACAGAATTTTATTCTGGCGAAGTTCGATTTTGCACGTGGATCGAGACGTTGAGTTTTTGATTCAACGAGGTAGGATCCTAGACTCTCATGTCTTATAAGGGTGCTACGTATTGTGTGTGTTTTTACTGGTTAAAATGCATGAAAAATCGTTTTATGTTTCAAAAAGATTGGGTTTTGGTTTAGCAAGGCATTTTGAGTTGTTTCGGTTGGGTGGTGAACCGGGTTTTGAGACTTTTCGTTCGGTGGTTCATGATGTTTAGGGCTCGTGTATGTCTGTGGGTGTTAAATATATGCGTGTTGCTAGGTTTATGTATGTTTTGAAGCAATATAGTGGGTGTTTGAGAGTTTTGGGGCTTAAAACACAAAATAGGAGAAAATTTTGATTTTTCTCGGGTGCCTACTCGCTCCAGCGTCCGCTCGAGCGGACTAGCTGTGCAGAGCCGTTTTGTTTTGATCATATCTCCTTCATTCGGACTCAGAATTGGGTCGTTCTTGTACTCAAATTGAAGCCCCAGAAGTCTTCATTTCAATGATACCTCTCCCACAACAAGATTATTTTTGTAAAAAAAGTTATGATCAAAAGACTGAAGGTACGTCAAAATTTCTTAATTGTTTTTCACCTGTTTTTGGCCAAATGTTTGGGAAAAGGTTATTTTTCATTCTTGTTGGCCCTTTTTTTTTATATCAAGTTTCTTGTTTCTTGGGGCGTTTTGTTGTTTAAGTTGGTTGTGGGTTTGTGTTGGGCACGTGTAGACGTCGTGGGCTTGTGTTGGGCACGTGTGGCTACCATGGGTTTGCATTAGACGTGTGTGGGTCTGTGTTTGCTGTGTTAGGCGTGTGTGAGTCCGTGTTGGCCGTGTCAGGGCCTTAGGAGTTTGTTTGTGTTTTGTTGTTTAGTGGTTAGATCCTTGGTTTTCAATTGGTTTCCAACGGTATTCAGTTGATTGATACATGGGATTAGTCTACTGAAATACTATTGGATTCTTTTTGGGGTTCTGTTGGTTGTGTTCTGGCTTCGGAGGTCGTGTCGTGGCTTCGGGTGTGTAACAACCCGGCTCAAACCCTAGTATTAGCAATGGATAGATAATGAGAAACTAGGTCGCTACATGAACAAGGAAAAACCATAAGTAACCCAGAACCCTAATTTTGATCTAGAAACCCTAAAAGAGACCAAATACTCATAGGCAAAGCCCTAACACTTAGAAAAGTCTCGGAATAGCTTAAATAAAGTAAATAACATAAAATATTAAATTAAAAATAAAAAATTTCCAGAACTAAGGTAAAATGACCATATTGCCCCTAATATAGCAAAAAGTTCCAAAATTTTAAAATTTAACACATGGACACCTAAAATTAGATATTTATACCCAATTAAATAATAAAATACAAAATAATAACAAAAATGAGAAAAATGCCCTTGCATGGCCTGCCACCTAGGATTATGTGCCCAAAAAGTTACGTTTTACCTTTTTAAGCTTAAAAATGAGGAAAAAGATGTATAAATTAAGTATTATTTTGACCTAATACTTTTCATACAAGTAATATATATAATAATATAATATTATAAGTCAACAAAAGAAAACAAATAATTATTTAAGGTCTCTACACAATAAATAAGTCAAAAAGCCAATTCTAGTTAAACTAGCTTAAATTAACTTAAAAACCTACACTTATTTATTTAATTGCTATTGAAATTATGATAAATCATGGAAAGACTAAATTAATTATAAATACATTAATATAATAGATTTTGGTAGGTTTAGATACCAAAAAGATATATAAAACGAATATTTTATGCAATTATATTCACAAAAATGTACCAAAATACCATTTAAAACCCTAATTAAATACAAGATCAGCTTTTTAGTCTCCCAAACCTGCCATAGCCAAACCCCCTACCCCAAAATCTAATTTTTGTAAGTCTTGAATAAATACCACCTCCCATGCAACCAATGGAAGTTCATGAAAATTCAAATCTTAATTAAACACCATAATTACACTCTATTACATTTTTTTTTCTATAAAAACAAGACCTTAGTCTTCACTCTCCTTCATATATTTCAGCTGAGAGAGTGTGAGAGAGAGGCTCCAAAAATTTTAAGTATTCTAAGAGAGAAGAAGAAAGAAAGAAGAAAGAGAAAGGAAGAAAGGCTCGACGGAGGTACAATAAAATTAAGTCCTACTCTCCTTCACCCATTTAAGCATCAAAAGAGGTAAAAACCTCCTTCAAATCCTCTGATATTTTCCCCTAAGATACCCCTCAAGCCATCTCTATAACAAATCCTAAGAAAATAAAACAAAGAATGAGTCAAAAAGGCATCATAGGAGTAGAACATGGGCTATTTGTGTAAGATTGTGCTTTGCATGTTCTTGCATGTGTTTACTTTTGAGTTTTATGGCCTAAACATGTTCCGGAGTTTTGTTTTATGTGAGGTTATACCATGCATGCAAATAAAATATGTCACAAATGTACACAACATTAGCTAGGCAACCTAAACCCTAAGTAGACTAATTTTTCTAGACTTACTCACTTTCTGTCACCATCTATAAAACATCATAACTAATTGTAGAAAAATTATCTTAAAGTAATTTTTTTGTCCAGATCTAGAGTTTTTAGTTCTCTTTCATACAAAATTAGTTTGAAGTGATTTCGTTGTGTAGAACTCCAGATATCTCATTTTTTCCTAAGAGTGTTAGATCTTGACCACTCTGAGTTGCAGACCTAAACGCCCTAAATTAGAATGAGAACCAAGCTTAGGTCAGAACATAAACATTGTAGAGGACATATTTATATTTCTTTCCACCAAAAATGAGCCACAAATATGAAGTATTGATAGGTCAAAAGCCTTCCCAAAGTCACTATTAAGGCTCAGTGACTAACAGGCCTCTCTGTCACACATTTTTGTGAGAAACAAAACCCTCCGTTTTGGAAGCCAAATGCAAAAGTGGTAAACATGAAAAATGTAGCTAACCTATTAAACTAAATACTGAGAAAAAATCAGCTAAAAATATCCTCTGATGATACCCCAAAGGTTTTGAGCATTCTCTGTCAAAAACACACTATGTAGACCCTTTTTAGGCTAACTGAACCCTTTTTATAAATTGGATAAATTCTCAAACTTTTTCCAAATAACGTGCCCAAACTCAAAATATGAAACTTGTAGGGGGAACCTTAAACTAAAATCTCACCAAATATCAGAGCCATAGCCCTTGAATTGATGCCCCAAAATAGTGGCCAACAGAAGTTCAATTCCTATGTATTTCTCTGTAAATTGCTGAACCGTTTTTACTTCAATAAAATAAATGACCCCCGTGCCTTAGGATCTAGCATTAGTGATAAACATAAAAGTTATAGGAAATATTTTTATCTAATTGGTGTTAAAATATCAAAAATTAAATATATGTGTAAGTATTTCAAAACGATGTCGTAACTTTAAAACTAGCAATTAAACTTGTACCTAAAATTGGCTAAGTGTTTGAATAGTGTGTTATTTATGAGACTTGAGTATGTGAACCTTATATGAACTTTGTGCGTAATTAGTATTTGAAAATGATGCTTGATGAAATGAACTCATGCTGATGGTTCGATTTTATACCACATGAATTATGGTTATGCTTCGCATACCTGTGCGTAATACTTTAGTAAGTTGTATCATGTGCTATGTCATGTTTATACACCATGCAATGATTAGTTATACATAAGAGGCATATGGCACATTCATGGGCATTCCTACATTGCATCTTGGGTTATCAAATTCTTTCGTACCTTTCAAATTGGGTTGGGAATTATTGTTTAGTGGTTGTGGGTGTAAGGCGTCCCTGGTTACCATGTTTGAAAATGAAATTGGAGGTGTTTATTATAAAAAGGAGGTTCAGGCACCATGGGTTCGTCACTAGCTTTAATTTAGACTTTGGGTTGACACCTAATGAGTATCCTTATTCTTAAGGTGGGACTGGTCGACCTGGAATAAGGATGGGTAAAATTGGATAAAGGTCGGTCCCCACGCCATTGCCATTGAGTAAAACAACTGTGGCATAAAGCTCGGCAATGAAATTTACTATTCGTAACAAGGCGAGAATGGGTTCGGTGATCAAGAGCCATCAAGTCTACCTTAAAATTCTCGGCGTGGAATTCATGATACTGTTCTGGAAGTATCTTGGGTTGGGCATTTGCATTGCATTCATGTGCATCACACACTCACCCTTTTGTTCTTATATGTTTTTATCCAATTGAAAATGATAAATAGCCTATAACTTCACGTTGGGTGTTGCACGATATGTATTGTAGAATATCTTGTCGCGAGTCTGTTTGATAGCTTAGGGAATTTGCTTCTGGGTTCCGGCTCATGGAATTTATGCCACAGGCGACGAAGAAGGACCCTTTAAGGAAGGCGGGTTCATTGAAGGGGAAGAAATTGTGGAAGTGGGAGAGTGGCAGGGGCAGGTCGATCCCAACGACGCAGTTTAAAGACGTAGGATGTCACTTTTTGATCTTTTTGTTCAGTTTTCCACGGATATAATGTAACTTTTGTTAAACTTTCTGGATGACTGTAATTATTAATTACTTTGAACAAATTCTGAACTGTTAATGATGTAGTAACTATCTTGTTTATCTATGAATGTTCGGCTCGAATATGTCCCTTATTTATAGTTACATATGCCCCGGCATGCCCGGAGAACGGGGTGTGACAGTTGGTATCAGAGCCTAGGTTTAGTGAACCTTCAAGCCTTGGGAAATGGGAGATTACGAATTCTGTAGCATAGAAACTCTGTAGAATGTCTGTAGTACTAATTTATCACTTATAATTTTAATAATTTAAAATTTTTACCTTACAAGTTTTCTCTATCTTTCCTTTCTTAGGATGGCGTCCGACGTAGAACCAGCGGGGGAACCATGGGTTGGACTGGAACCTGAAGATTCAAATCCCGAAGAAGACCCAGAGGAGGATCCGGAAGAGATACCTGTAGAGGAACAAGAATCGATCAACGCCGTCCCTTTAGCATGGGTTTTTCTGAAGGAATGGCAGGCCAACGCAGATGACAAAGGTGATGAGATGGAGATAGACAAAGAGCCAAACGAGAAAGAATTCGATGCCGATGACAAAGAGGACGAGGACGACGACGAAGAAGAAGAAATGGCGATTGATTTCCTATATGATTAGTTTGAGGCGCCACTACCCGAGTTTGATGAAGACGAAGCAGCGGATACTTCCATTTACAATTATCATCCCGAGTACTAAGGCTTTTATGTGGTAGATCATGTATATGCCAGAATTTGTCCGGAGCGCATGTGCATGTGGAGAAAATCGGAGGCCTTCCCGCGCTACCTAGGGCCAGTACGTGTAATCAAAAAGTGCAGTCGAAGACTATATCGCTTAGACTTTCCTCCCGGGTTTAAGACGCAAATGGGGGATGACCTGACCATAAGGTGGATGTAGTACTGGAGGCTGATAGTTGAGAGAGGAATCATCAACCCACATGATCCGGCCATCAACTTTGACGACCCCGAGACATACCGAGAGACTCCGATCGCTATAACCAACAGAGTACAGATGGGGCTGAATAGCGTCTGGCACGTTGAGGTGCAGTGGCACAGCTACTACATTATCGAGGCGACCTGGGAACACGAGTCGATTGTTTGCCATTTTTATCCACATTTGTTTGTTTAGATGTTTAGCGTGATAGCCTTGTACTTTTCCTTTCGACTTGAAGATTGTATGTGCTGTGTGAACTTGACGAACTTGTATTGACTATGAGTTGAAATGAAATGCAATCCTTTGATGTCAAAATCTCCATAAGCAGATCTACAATTGTTAACTTAACTCTACAAAATTCTAACCCATAATAAACAGTTAAGAACTAAAATAACTTCCAAAATTGTAGCACTCTTTTTCTTTTATTCTAGGATGGCAGGTAGAAGACCTAATCACCGACAAGTAAACGAACCCACTAATGATGAGGAACCAGAACTAGCTCAAGTACTATGAGAATTGGCTGCCAGCATCAACCGACCGCACGTGCGTGACTGAGCCTGGTTTCTATCAGAATTAGAGAGGCAACCAGCCCCGACATTTTGAGGTGGAGTAGAATCGAGGGAGGTAGAGGAATGGCTAAGAGCAGTCAAGAAACTGTTTAACTCAATGGGAGTTCAGGACGAAACAGACCGAGTGGCCTTAGCTGCCCATCTGCTAGAAGGAGAAGTCAATCATTGGTGGACTCTGGTCACCAACACCAAGGAGGTAGAGACTCTAACGTGGGAGCAATTCGAAAGCCTATTTTTGGAGAAATATTTCCCAGCCCCTTTCTGTCAATGGCAGATCCGAGAATTTTTGGAGCTCAAGTAAGGGACAATGACGGTGACGCAGTATGTAAACCATTTCGGGGAGTTAAGCCGCTTTGCCATGACCATCCTACCAGACGAAGAATCTAAGGCACAAAAGATCGAATAAGGCTTGGAGTCATCTATCCGAGCAAGGGAGATCTGCTTGCAACTCCCTACCTATACCCAGGTAGTACGCGCTGCCCTGCTAGTTGAGACAGATCAAGTTAACTCCAGAAAGACATGGAACCAGAAGAAAGGAAGTACCGATGAGGAGCAACCAGACGTTTATCTCTAAAAAGCCATAACACCGAGAGTACCCACAAGGGCGACCAAGGGACCCTCCTGCGACATCCATGATATGCTTTGAGTGCAACCGACCAGGGCATAAGAGGTATGAGTGCCCGGGCCGCGCACAGAGGAATATGAACAATCAACCCCAGTAGTGGAGGTAACCTCAAGCCTAGCAGCCTAGATTTTCGCAACAAGTCCAAGTCACTGGACCCGCTATTTAGCAGCAAAATGGAAAAGGAAGACCCCCGCTCAACAAGAGTCTGAGACCGCAAGGAAACTTGGGCAATGGACAGAAGGCTAGAAATCTCAAGAACAACAATGGGAATCGACGAATGGGAGGCCGCATCTTTGCGCTACAGAAAGAAGAACTGGAGAACACCAAAGTCATACAAGGTATATTCGTATTATTCAATACCTTAGTGAAAGTACTGTTTGATTCTGGAACATCCCATTCTTTTATATCTCTAGACTGTATGAAGTCCCTGCTCTTAGAACCCGAGGCATTAAAACAAACCCTAAGTGTCGACACACCCTTAGGTAATCAAACCCAAGTAGACTCTGTCTGTAAAGCTTGTACGTTACGAATAACCAGTACCCTTATGACCTGCGACCTACGAGTCATGGATTTCAATGGCTATGATGTAATCCTTTGAATGGACTGGCTATCAGGACACGATGCTATCATCGACTGCCGACAAAGGAAGATTTGGGCGCAAGTGGAAGACGGCACCACTGTGCAAATCCAAGGAGAACAACGCGAGATTCTGACCTCGAGTAATGGGAAGGATAGCGAATCGAGTAATTTCGTAGGGAGATTAACGTGTCTACTTGTTAGTACAAACATCTCATTAACCCCCGAGTTATCTTGAGTAGTGTGCGAATACAAAGACGTATTCCCAAAAGAACTCCCTAGATTACCCCTGCATCGTGAGATCGAGTTCACGATAGAATTGCAACCCAAAACTGCATCGATTTCGATCACAGCTGACCGCATGGCACCCGCCGAACTAAAAGAATTGAAGATCCAGCTCCAGGAACTACTCAGTAAAGGTTTTATTCGCCCTAGTGCGTCAGCATGGGGAGCGCCAGCACTGTTCACTAAGAAGAAGGATGGAACCTTATGCCTCTGTATCGACTACTGCCTGCTAAACAAAGTAACAATCAAGAATCGATATCCCCTGCCTCGTATCGATGATCTCTTCGACCAGTTGCGAGGATCAACTTGTTTCTCAAAGATTGACCTTCGCTTCGGATACCACCAACTTCGAGTCGAGGAGGAAGATAAACCGAATACAGCTTTTAGAACTCGATACAGACATTATGAATTCGTAGTCATGCCCTTTGGTTTAACCAATGCCCCAGGAGTTTTCATGAGTTTGATGAATAAACTC
>JAUMHN010443226.1:0-11267 GCA_032360265.1 Heliamphora ciliata
CTGAAACTTTTAAAAGAAATAACCCAACTACATTGAACAATAATTAATATTGCAAATACTAAACAAAATTGACAATAATCGAAAATTTTTGAAATGGAAATTAACCCGATCGCTCAAATAGAGAGAAGTGGAGTTTAGAAAGATCGGGGAATCTTGAAGTCGGGAAATGTGCTCCAATTGTCCAATTCTCGGGGGACGATCCAAGCAATGTAGGTTTCAATGTAGGTATAGGAGATTAAGGACTCGGTATCTCGGTAGGGTTTCGGCGTCGGGGCTCGGGATCACTCGGTATATCGGCAGAGTCTCTTCCACTCAAAATTCGTTATGAAAACGTACGCTGGGATACGGTATTTATAGAATTCTTCAACCAATGAGGTGTTGCCATGTTTTACGACACGTCAGGCCGTTTGGAGTTGGCGGCCGCCGCAAGCAAGTTGGCGGCCGCCACAATGTGAGTTGGCGGTCGCCATGTTGTAGTTGGCGGCTGCCACTTTTTGCTAGGGTTTCCAAGAGGTTCTATTGACGGTCTCCACAATGAACATGGCGGTCGCCACTTCTGACAATGACTTGGGCAAAAAGTTATCGATGGTTTGGTACAATTTCATTGATTTTGAAGGTTTTTGATGACTGGGTTCAAATATCGAGCTTGGATCACCTCCCAAGGATCGTACTGAGGCACTATTCCACCTGTTTTCATTATTGAATTCGCCTAAGATTAGGCGGGGTCAAATTGGGGTGTCTACAGTTGCCCTCGATGTAAGTCCAGAAATGTGCGCAGCGTAGGTACTCAAGTCCTTCGGGTTAGTCCCCGTAAATTGAGACGGTTGGGTACTTAGTTCCCTCGGGTGGTCGCCCGTAAATTAAGTGGTTTGCCGTGGTACTTCGTATAGAACTTATCATTACCTACCAGATGTTAAACGATTCAAGATTAGGTAATGGGCAAGAGTCTATAGTTGTTACTTTTTTCCGCATGTGATGGAGTCGGTACATAGGATCATATTCTTCTTCTTTTCCACGATGGTACATTCCGTGAGGGAATGATGTTTTAATTATTGTTTTCCTTCAACTGTAAAATGTGATTTTGCATTGTTTAAATGCTTGGTTGTGAAGGAAAAATTGTTTTGGGAGTCTGATGGAAAACTTGAAATTTTATGATATAAAACCTTTTAGCTCTGTGGTTGAGTTAGCTCCCACTATATAATATACATGATTTTGAGGACGGAAATGCAGGGTTTTATGTTAGTAAAACCATATTGAGGCTCGTATTAACCTGATAGAAAACTTGTGATTTTGGGTTGGAAAAACCTTTTTGGCTCCTGTGGCTGAGCCCGTATGCTTGTGCTTGCATATTTTCTGCTTTACAGCTTTATTATCTTTTCCTATTGGGCTTCGGCTCACGGTATGGGATTTTACTGTAAAATATTTTTTAGGTAGGTGTGGTCCTGTAGGTTGGCCCGGTGGTGCCCGGAGATGGCTGATGACAAGACATCTGTTTTGTCTTGATAGGTAGCTCATATCTGTTGTATATGTTTCATGTTTATTTGTTACATTTTATAAATCGTATACTATGATTATGGATGTATGCATATTTTAATGCTTTCGAGAGAACCTTGGGTTGGTTGTTGTTTTTCATAGTTTCATACTACATTTTTCGTTGTTGGGATCAACGATTTACAAACGGGATTTTCAAATGATTTTTGCTTCACATAAACCTTTGTGCTTCGAGGTAGATTTTAGAACGGCCTAAGTTTATTTTAAAACAAAAAATTTTCTTATTCAAACACGTATTTTGTTTTTAAAGGCTTAACTTGTGAAGCTGTAATTGTAATCTTTTGCCTACTCTTTTAAATCAATAAACCATCGGAAGTACGTTTTTACAAAGGTTTTGGCCTCATTTGGTCTTTTGGTCTTAAATGCCTTTTGTTTCGGCAGTTTGGTGGTTGTTCTATGGCTTTTCGCCGGACCCGGAGTTTGGGCCGTGGTAAAAAAAATAAAATGCTAAAAAGAAAAATTATACTACTATTAAAGAAGAGAAAAATAAAATAAAAAATAAAAACTATAAAAGAAACATTAGACTATAGAACACTAAAAAAGAAATTAAAGCTACATTAAAAAAAAAAGAAAGTAAGCTATACTATAAGGAAAATAAACATAAATGCTAAAAAAAGAACGTTAGACTAATACTTAAAAGAAAATGACATCAAATGAATATTACTAGAAAAAATAAAAAATAAAAATAAATGCTAGTAAAATTGAACTAATGCTAGAAAGATAAAAGAAATCAAAAACTATTATTTAACTTAGATGTGAATGTAGTATTAATTACTACATTTACATAAATGTAAGTACATTATTATAACAATTAACAACATTATTAAGTTATAATTGCCAAAATATGTTAGCAGTAATCAATGATTTAATGAAAGAAAGAAAATAACAAATGTGTTAAGTGTGAATGTGAAGAAGCTAATAACTAAATAATGAACAAATTACATAAGAGAATTAAATGAGACAATTTAAATGATAAACAAAGTAAATAACATAAACAAAAGAAACATGCAAATTGAAATTGAAAGTTAACCTGATCATTCCAAAAGAGAGATGATAGAGTTAGAAGGATCGGGGATCCAAACGAGGTACCTATATTAGCGGGGAATCCTCAGCCAATCTTCGGGTGGTGATCCAAGCAAGGCTTCAATGTAGGCGTCGGAGGTTCGGATATCGGTATTTCGGCAGAGCTTCGGCATCGCGGCTCAGAATTGCTCGGCGACTCGGTAGAGCGTCACTCTCAAAATCTCTCACTCCAATTCTATTCTCGAAAAATGGACCAGGGGCATGGTATTTATAGAATTCTTCAACTAATGAGGTGTTGCCACGTTTTAGGACATGTTAGGCCATTTGGAGTTGGCGGTCGCCAGGTTAAAGGTGGCGGTCGCCACTTTGGGCTAGGATTTTCAAGAGGTTCTATTGACGGTTGCTACAATTACTATGGCGGTCGCCGCTTTTGGAATGACCTGGACAACAAGTTATCGATGTTCAACAAAATTTCATTGGTTTGAAGGTTCTGGGTTCAAATACCGAGCTTGGATCACTTCCCGAGGATCGAACTGAAGTACCATTCCACCTGATTGCATCATCAGATTCATCTAATATTAGGCGGGGTCAAATTGGGGTGTCTACACATAGCAATTGATTAAATAGATGTAGTCTTTTAAGTCAAATTAAACTATTTTGACAATATGTGACTTTTTAACTTATTTTGTTATGTATGAACTTTAATAATGATTTGTTTGCTTTTGTTAACCTATAACACTATATTATTATGTATATTACTTGTTCAACAAGTATTGGATCATCATGTATTGGATCATCATAATGCTTAATTTTATACATTTTTCATCATTTTAAGCTAAAAAGAGAGCAAAAAGTCACTTTTTGGCACATTTCCCAAGGTGGTCTGCCACTAAGGGGTATTTTTGAAATTTTTGATGTTATTTTTTCCTTTACTACTTAATTGTACTTAAATCCTTGATTTAGGGTATTCATATGTTAAAATTTAGATTTTTAAGACTTTTTGCTGTACTAGAGGCAAAACGGTCATTTTACCCTATTTATAATAATTTTTGATTTTTAATTCATTATTTCATGATATATACTTAATTTAGAATGTTAGGAGACTCTCCAGGTGTTAAGGCTTTGTTGCATGAGTTTTGGATCTTGTTGTGGTTTTCGGCCCGAACTTATGGTTCTCAAGTTAAGTTAGGATTTTTGAGTTGAGTTGGGATTTTTAATCTTCTCCGTACTCTATGGCCTCATGGGCTATCCGTCACAAACACTTAGGGTATGGACAAGGTCTTTACACGGGTTGTTATCAACCGGATTGTTACAACTAGGGTTTGTACTGAGTAGTTAGAAAGAAGGGCATGGAATGTCTGATCTAGTGTTAGAGGGAACAGGAGATGAGGGATTAAAGGGAATGTGAGAGTGTGATTGACCAGAGGGAGGGAGAGGGGTCCTGCTAACAGAGGGAGTACCACGGTGAGTGGTCCAAATACCATTAACTTTAGAGATTTTCATGTGTTTCAACGTTGATTTCTCATAAAGGTCATGTTTAGAAAAGGGAATCCCCTTCTCACTGGTTAAATCAATACCAAAGTGTTGGAAGACCTTAGTAAAAAATATGGCATGGGGAAGGGAAAAATTGGACTTAGAGTGTGATTAAATCATATCAGAAATGAACAAACACTTGAGATTAAGTTTATTTCCTTCAAGAATGCACCACATAATAAAAATGTGCATGAAAGTGACATCACCAAACTTGCCTAAGTGGGGCAGAAAGATATGGTTCACAATATGATGAAGAATCCTCATCTCGGGTTTGAAAGAATTCACCTCAAGAGGCTTGGTAGGATCAACAACCTCAAGTTTGAAAATTTGCTTCACTGCATCGTGAAATGAGAAACCTTTAATGGCTTTCTTTTTCTTATTACAGGGAACAAATAGTTGACCCTCAAGGTGACCGAGAATCTCATTCAAAGTTTTAGAGTTCAAGGTGATGTCCACACCGTTCACTTAAGAGATGATGGTGTTATCAGAAGTGTTAGTGATTTTGAAGTGCATAAAGAAAAGTTTGACGAGTGTAGGGTAGTGGTTGTCATGGATTTGAAGTAAGTTCATCTAACCAATGTTGGTGAATCGCTCAGAAAACTTCATTTCAATGGAGTCAAAGAAATGGAAATCTATAGAACGGCCAAGGATTACCTTGCGATTTGTGAAGGATGCAAAGTACAAATTCTTGCAGTTGGAGTATTGAAATTTGAGGGAGGATGTCATTCCCATGTCCGCAGATGGCATTGTTGCCGCCGTCATCTTTGATTTCTTCTTGTTCTTCGTTGCCCTAGGGCTCGATAGTCCTTCAGTAGGGTGTTTGCTTCCCTTGCCCATTGTTCTTGGAGGCATCATTGACGAGAATGAGAGAGAAAGACAAAGAGAGGGAGAGGAGTTAACACTAGGGTTTGCAGGGGAACAGAGAAAAGAAGGGAGACGAACGATTATGTGAGAACTAAAGAGTTTGAGTGTGAAAAAAGGAAAAATAGCCTATAAATAAACTCCATGAAATGTGTCGACACTAATCTCATTTGAGTCGACACATTTAATGGGACACAAGGGGAGTTCAAAAACACAAATTGTGTCGACACATTTTTACATGGCGTCGACACTTTCGGTTCATTGAGTTGACACCCCTCACAGGCGAGTCGACACAAATTTTACTGAGAGCAAGAATACGAATCGTTTCAACACTATATAGCTAGGGTCGACATTTTTATAAAAATGTGTCGATACTACATAACTTTTGTGTCAACATTTTTACACGTGTCAACACTTTTTAGCATTGTGTCGACACTTTTTACACATCAAAATAAAGCATGAAAAGTATTGAACAAGCATTGAACATGCATTGTAGTGTTGAAAAGTATTGAACATGCATTGTTAGTATGACATTTAAGCATCAATTTAGAGCATATAATATACCAAGTTCTCTTATGATATAACATAATTTTTCTTCATTTAAAGGTTTGGTGAAAATATCAGCAAGTTGGTGGTTTATGCCTACAAATTCAAGTTCTATGTTACCCTTTTGAACATGATCTCTAATGAAATAATGTTTTAATTCAATATGCTTTGTTCTAAAGTGTTATATAGAGTTCTTGGAAATGTTAATGGCACTAATGTTATTACATTTAATAGGAATATGATCTAGATATACACCAGTTAATAGCACTAGTGTTATCATACTCTTCTAGTTATTGTTTCATCCAAAGAACCTGTGTAGAACAACTACTACCTGCAATGTACTCAGCTTCAGTTGTAGGTAAGACTACCGAGTTCTGTTTCTTGCTGAACCATGATATGAAAGAGTGTCCTAGGAATTGACATGTTTCACTTATACTCTTCCTATCAATTTTACAACTAGCAAAGTTTGCATCAGAATAGCTAAATAACTCAAAGGCTATTACTTTAGGATAAAATAATCTTAGATTTTGTGTACCTAAAAAGTATCTAAAAATGCGCTTAACAATAGTTATATGAGATTCTTTAGGATTAGCTTGAAATTTAGCACACATGCATACACTAAGCATAATATCAAATCTACTAACAGTTAAGTAAAGTAAAGAGCCAATCATACATCTATACTCTTTTCTTCTACTGCTTTACTATTTTCATCTCTGTCAAGCTTTGTTGAAGGGCACATTGTAGTTTCCATTAGTTTTGCACTTTGCATATCAAATATCTTCAACAAATCTCTTATGTACTTGGATTAGTTAATGAAGATTCGTTCTTGTGATTGTTTGATTTGAAGTCCAAGAAAGTAGTTTAGCTCACCCATTATGCTCATTTCAAATTCTCCCTGTATATACTTAGCAAAGTCTTTGTAAAGAGTTTTAATAGTTGAGCCAAAGATAATATCATTTATATATATTTGGACAACAAGTATGTCTTTTCCTTGAGACTTGATAAAAAGAGTTGTATTAATTTTTTCTCTTGAAAATTTATTTTCAATCAAGAATTTGTTAAGCGTTTTATACCAAGCTTTTGGTGCTTGCTTCAAACTATAAAGAGTCTTGGCGAGTTTGTAAATATGGTTTGAAAAATCAAAATTTTTAAAGTAAGGAGGTTGTTTCATAAAAAATTTCTCATAAATAAAATCATTTAGAAAGACACTTTTGACATCTATTTGATAAAGTTTGAACATTTTAAAGTATGCAAAAGTAAGCAACATCCTAATGGCTTCAAGCTTAGCCACATGAGCAAAAATTTCATCAAAATCGATGTCTTCTTCTTGATTATAACATTGGACTACCAATCGAGCTTTGTTATTAAGAACTACTCCATTCTCATCTATTTTATTTTTAAAAACCCATTTTGTACCAATGATGGAGTGTTTTTTAAGTTTTGAGACTAAAGTCCAAACATTGTTTCTCTCATTGATTTGGCTCTTCTTACATAGCTAAAATCTAAAATTTATTGTTTTTAGCTTTCTCAAAATGTTTTGATTCAGTCTGAGAAAGGAATGCTAAGTTTTCAAAAACATTATGTAGAGATGATCTAATTTTGATACCTTGAGATGGGTAACCAATGATCATGTCTTTTGGATGACCATGAGTGTCACGCCCCAAACTCCGGGTCACGTGAAACACCCACAAACTGCCAAACATAACACCCGACCCGATAATACACTCTTAAAATAAATTATACATGCATTGTATATAAACGTCAACGGCGACATTACACGGCTCCAACGCCAGAAAAACATGTTATAGCCTACATGTAACAAAAGAATAAAAAGGGAAGACTACATCTCTTCCACCTCTCCAGCACCTTCTAATCAACCTGCATGATCGGTACCTGAAGAAAAATTAAAATCCCACATCGTGAGCCAAAGCTCAACAGATTCTAAACAACATGTGCAGTATAAGCTAACCATGCTAGGAAAACGAGGTGCAGTTTTTGACTATCTTTCAAGCCATTAAAAATAATTTCATATGCAAGGGAAAGCGAGGATAAAAATCATGTTTTTGTTTTACTCATCAGAGCCTTGAAAACGATTCTAGTATTACGACTCCCGCAGGCCGTTAATACAGTTTTTAAGAAAATTAGTCTATCCGTCCCAATATACAGTACATGCAATCCATGAATCTTCTCAGACTTTCATCGAAGGACCACTGCCCCAACTAATGCATCTTCTCGAACTTTAACCGAAGGACTACCGCAACCCCAATCGCACACACACCGGCTTTCGCAGCCTACCTCATACACCGGCATCGCAGCCTACCTCATACACCCACACACGCACACGTGCATCATCAACCAGGATTTACATTTACTGGATCACAGATTCATCTAATCCATTTCATACAAATATGCAACCCTAAACTAGAATTTAAAGCATATAGCTATGTATCAACACGACGTTCCACAAACCACATCACATGCCTATAAAACTCTAGGTTTTAAAGCATAATTCACGTTACACATAACGCTATCTAAAGCCATGTAAATCACATTACATACTCCATGCATGAATAAACTACTATTATAAAATGCATAAAGCCCGTTATAAAAGCACATAGCAACATATAACAACCAAGCATAGCACGAAGGCCAACTCAAAACCCAAAAGCCTCGTGGTTTCATAAGCCAAGACCCTTTCCTAAAGGAACCACGGGCCCAAACACTCAACGCATAACAAACACCCACATCTCATCAACTCATCATTCCCGAGGATGGCATCAACACGAACACACAAGGTTACCACACGACCCCCGAAACCACGGCATAACCAACCGAACCCCAAAAGGAATCCAAAGGTATTTGAATCAACTAATTCGCATAAATTAATCAATTGAATACCAAATAACACCAATTGAAAACCAAAAAAAACCCCACCAAAACCACAAAACCAACAGCCCAAAACCTCAGTCGACCGAACCCCACCTCCAGTCGACCGAACACCCTACTGGAATCTCACAAAACGCCAAAACACACGGTTCAGTTGACCGAACCCCACGGTCCAGTCGACTGATCCCATAGGTTTGGTCGACTGAACTAAGGCGAACACCGTTTTGAGCTACGAATTCCAACCTCCAAACCTCAAATCGAAGCCTTCAAACCCCGATTTAACACCCTCAAACATACACACAAGCAGGCCTAACACTAAGACCTCCAAAGAAACTCTCGATACCCGATTTCATCCACAAAATTGACAAAAAATCGGGTTTTTAACCCAAAGACTGACTTTGATACAAAATCAGATCTATTGAAATCTAACCGTTAAAAACACACACGTTTACAAGTAGCACCCTTATACAGCAATAGGGCATAGAATCTTACCTCGGTGAGTTAAAAATTCGACGTCTCGAACCACGTGCAAAATCGAGCCTCACCGAAATAAAAATCTAACCGGATGGATGCATAACCCACCGTGCCAAAAGTAAGGATCCGCTGTTGAAATGTTAAAAATCGAGCCCTGGGCCCCCGAGAACTTGGAGAGAAGGCAAAGAGAAAATGGGAAGCTTACTGGAGAAGTTTTGAAAAATATCTTTTTAAAAACATCTAACTCCTGATTTTATAGGCCTCCAAAATATCTTTTTTTTTAAATTTTTGAAATTCGCGCTACAATGGCCCACGGCCCCGGGAACCTATTTCGTATGCATCTCTACCCTCAAACATGCATCAAAAGCATATAAAACATGCCGTAACGAAAACACGTAACGCGCGTCGAAAAACGCCGAAAAAAAAACGGGTTAGGGTCTCACAATGAGCATACCTCAATTCCTTAGGAAAATATGAATTTTCTTAATTTGAAGGTCCAACAGCCTGTTGAACTTCATTTTGCTGCACATTTATAGTTTCCTCATGGTTTGGCTTTTCTTGGTCTTTGATGAATATGTCCTTAACACTTTTTTCTATGTCACGCCCTGAACCCTAGAAACCCGTGAACTAACCCCAAACTGACCCATCTAAAGGTCATCCATTAACACTTCCATTTTACTTTAGATTTAAATTCAAGACTCATTTAGAAATAAATGTTTTCTTGAGCAACTATATTTTTATTTGTACGACGCATAACAAATTGTAAATTATGCTTTAAGTCCCACAAGAACTTTTACAAAATAAAATGTCATTTCACTCATCTGACTTATCAAAAAAAAAGAGAACAAGATCAAATATATCAAATCCTTTAAATTTAAGTGTACACATGGCATAAAGAAAAGAAATACTAGGCCCATCTTCTAGCCCATTCCCAAAATGCCTCCATCATCTCGGTATCATCAATTCTCCTCGGAACCTGAAAAATGGTTTAGCAGTCGTACGTGAGCCGAAGCTCGTAGGATAAAGATTAACTTATATATAATGCATGACTTGTGAGGTGTGATGGATGTAACCAAAGAAAAATGCACATTTTCACCAAGTTTTTCCCTTAACACACACACACACTCACACACACCCAAATTTATCTCCATTTATCCATTTCTTTACCATTCATCAATCCTTCATTTTCATTCCCAATTTTCACAAAATCATATCACTTTTAATGAACCGACGTCAGGTGCAGTTTATAGAAACCCTTCCCTATTAATCCCAATAGACTACGCGAAACCATTGGGTAATAGATAGTTCTATAACTCACCACGACACAATACCACATTTTGGGGACTAATTTGTGGGTATGTGGTCTCAATCTTGCGCAAGTTTTCGGTCTTTCACCGTAGAGCCGCTAGCCCAACTTATTCCATATCAATCCGTACGGTTCATTTTAGGTTAATTAGATTCATTTTCACAACCCGGGAGTCCAATCCACAAATGGTTCTTCTCCCACTCATTATCATACTATATCATTATGATTCTCAACCCTAAGTTACCATCACAACTTTCAGTATTCAATTTCTCATTTCTCAACTTTCATTATACAATGTCTCATTTTGTAACTTTCGTTACACAGTTTCTCATAAATCACAGTGTTATCACGTACTCATAACACAAGGTTGATATCAGAGCATCACATCAATTTTAAAGGAATACACCCATCATGTATACATATACATATATCAATTTGAAACTCACGTTTAGTGTAAAGAAGACTCAATCAATAGGTCCAATACATGTATCCCAACTCAATCTAGATATATCATAGATGTTCCACAAGCTCAAGGGGCTAGAAATTTAGTAAAAAGGGCCAATATTAATGAAAATATGTTTTTCCAAAATATTTGGCTAAAAACGAGTGAAAATGGTTAAGAAATTTTGACATACCCTCACTATTTTAATCATAACTTTTTCTACAAAATAAATTTTTTTTGTGAGAGTAGTCTTGTTGGAAAGAGAATTTTTCGGGCTTCAATTTGAGTATAAGAATGACCTAATTCGGAGTCCGAATGAGGGAGATGTGTTCGAACAAAGTTGGCCCTGCGCAGTCAGTCTGCTTGAGCGGACATCGAGCGCTCGAGCACCCACCTCTCTGCCAGTTGAGCGCTCGAGCGGATAGAGCTCCGCTCGAGCGAACTGTCACCCAAGAAAAACCCAGATTTGCCCCTGTTTTGAGTGTCTAGCTTCAAAACCCTTAACCCTTCATTAAACAAGTCTCAAATCTTGATTTCCACCCCAAAGACATTAGGTTTAAGTTTCACAAACCCTTTTTATGCAATAATTTCACAAAATCACAGTTTATCATTTCTCAAAACTCAAATTTTTGTGAGAACCCAACT
>JAUMHN010443237.1:0-11267 GCA_032360265.1 Heliamphora ciliata
GCCATGAGCCGAAACACAGAAACAAATTTTCTAAATCATCTAACAAACTCACAACAAAATATCATACAATACATATCATATAATACCCAAATACAAATTTAAGGCCAAAGAGACAGGCAATTTAACGGGTAAGCCTATATAAGAATAATTGTGCGAGTGCGTGATGCAGATGAATATAATACAATTGCCCAACCCAACGTACTTCTAGAACAATATCAAGAATTTCACGCCGTAAATTACAGAGTAGACTTGATGGGACCTAATCACCGAACCTATCCTCGCCTCGCTGCGAAAGGTAAACCCTTGCCTTGGTTACATGCCTTAACCGTTTTACTCAATGGCAACGGCGTGAGGGCGGGCCTTCCAATTTTATCCATCCTTATTCCAGGCCAGATGATCCCACATTAAGGACCAAGATGCTCGTTAGGCATCAACCTAAAATCTAATTAAAAATCTAGTGATGAATCTATGGTGCCTAACCCCCTTTTTATAATAAACAATCTCTCAATTCATTTTTTAATTTGCCAACCAGGGATGCCCTAGATCCAAAACTACAGAAAGAATGATTTCTATATAACCTAACCCACAATGATAGGTACGAAAGGGACTTTGATAACCCAAGATGCAATTTAGGAATGCTCATGAAGTGCAATATACTTCTCATGTACAATTAATTATAGCACAACATCATGGTATTGCACAAGGTACTACATACTAAAGCATAAAGTACAAATATGCGAAGTGTAAGCTTGTAATTCATGTGATATAGATCCAACCTATTGGCATGGTTTTTAATCATCAAATTATTAATCTCATACACCAATTACTCACATAAATCAATTAAAGTCCATATGTTCAAGTTCCATAAGGTAACATGCCACTCAAGCACTTCGCCAAATTTAAGTAAGCATTTAATTGTCAAATTTAAAGTTACAACAGTGTTTTTAAGTACCTAGGTATGGATTTAATTTCTTATTTCTAAACACAAATTAGATAAAAATATCTCCTACAACTTCTATATTTAACACTAAGATCAGATCCTAAGGCAAAAGGGTCATTTATTTTATTTAATAGAAAATCGTCCATCACTTTACAGAGAAAAATGCTTAATTTAGGTCTCTGTTGGCCACGGTTATGGGATATCAATTCAAGGGCTATGGGTTTGAATTTTGGGGAGATTTTAGTTTAAGGTGTCCTCTACATATTTCATGTTTAGTGCTAGGGAAAGTTGTTTGGAACGATTTGGCATTTTTGGCCAATTTATAAAGTTGGTTCAGTCAGCCTAAAAAGGATCTGCAGAATAGGTTTTTAACAGATAAGTTACAAGGCCTTTGGGGTACCATCCGAGGATATTTTGGGATGCTTTTTTCTTAGTAATTAGTTTAATATATTAGCTACAGTTTTCATGTTTACCACTTTTGGATTTGGCTACTAAAAACTTAGAGTTTTGGTCTCACAAAAATGCGTGATAGAGAGCTCTGTCAGTCACTAAATCTCAATAATGACTTTGGGAAGGATTTTAAACTATCAAGACTTCATATTTTTGATTCATTGTCGGCGGACAGTAAGCTAAACATGTCCTCTACAAGTTTTATATTTTGACCTAAGCTCAGTTCTCACTCTAACTTAGGATTTTTAGATCTGCAACTTAGAGTGGTCAAAATCTGATACCATTTTGTAAAAATAATATATCTGGAGTTCTACCGAACGAAATCACTTTAAACCAATTTTGTACGAAAGAGAACTTAAAACGCTAGGTCTGGACATAAAAATCACTTTAAGATCATTGTTCTACAATTAGTTGTGTTATTTTAAAGTTCGTGGTAGAATGTTGGTATGCCCAAAAAATTAGAATTTTAATTTTTTGTGTATTTTCTTTACATGCATGTCATATACTCATACAAACCAAAGTTTCAGAACCTATTTAAGTCATAAAACTCAAAAATATTCACATGCAAGCACATGCAAGACTTAATCATACGTGAACAGTCCACAATCTATTCCTACGACAACTTTTTTAGTTAATCTTTGTTTCTTATTCTTAGGGTTGATTAAAGAAATGGATTGAGGCCTATTTTATGAAAGAATGAAAGAAGGTCTTAAAAGATTTACTTACTTGTTTTGATGCTCTAAGGGTTGAAGAAGGATGTGACTTGGCTTTATTGCATTTTCCTTAGTCCCTCCTAGCCTCTTCTTCCTTCTTCTTTCCTTCTCCTCTCCATCTTCTCTTTGAAACACTTAGAAAACTTTCTGGACCCTCTCCCTCACTAAAGTGCTGAAATATGAAGAGGAGAATGGGGTATGGGTGTGTTTTTATTTACTAAAAAATAGGTAACTTTAATTATTAGTGTTTTTGGCTATGACAAAACAGAACACGTTGGCAAAAACTTAAAACTAATCTTTTTTAGCGACACGGAACTCACTCGTTGGAAAAACAGTGTCGAAAAACAATTGGCGCCAATTTTTCTTTCCTTCAATTAGGATGTAAACTTTTTACCTACGCATTATTTATTTTTGCCAACGCGTTGAGCGTTGGTAAATAAAAAATTCATTACCGAAAAACTCTGTGCGTTGGTAAAAGTCGGCATATTATTTTGACCCCGTAAATGTCATTAGTTTATTTATTTTTGCCAACATGTTGAACGTTGGTAAATAAAAAACTTATCATCAACAAACTGTGTACGTGGTTAAAAATCAACACATTTTTTTAATCAACATAAATGACATAAATTTATATATAAAATTACGTAGTTTAGTATAATCTTATATTTGATATGACTACTTATCGGTTTTAGTATGATTATTTGAGTTAATTTGTAAAAATTACAACACTATCAAATTAAGTAACGTTGGTACATATTTTTACTTAAAATAAGTTAAATGGTTTAAATAGCAATTAAAATTTCATAAGAATTTAAAAATGATATAGATAGTCATTTATTGGATAATTAATGTTAAATTTGATATAAATTTTTAAATATTTTTTTAAAAGTATATAGCGTTCTTGAAACAAGTTAATTTTGAAGCCAAGATTTCAATCAACCTAACCTAATCTCTCTTTAACTTATATTATTTCTTTCATTCAGGTCCATTTCCCACTTCCACGCAAAACATGATTTTACTTTTTCATTTCCCACCAAGGACCATCGGAGCCTTGTGAGTTCTAGGCCGTCCACTAACCATCGCGCTGACCACCACCACCGACTATCACGCTGTCCATCCACTACTACAATATTGCAGAAAGATCACGCTTTAAAATTTTTAAAGATCTCAATTTTTATAACACTGATAAAAATAGATAAGTAAAACTTTTAATCTCAGTTTAGAAGATTAACTGAAATAATATGCATTTTTTATCTCTGTTACTAAAAATTGAGACTATTTTTGAAATTTTTAATCTTAATTTATTAAATCAAGTGTGATAGTATGTACCGCACCGCACCATCTCTCTTGGCGACGCAGAGTTTGCACCGCACCGTCGTGACCACAGCGACCACCGCACCATCGCGACCACTGCATGCACTGTAGGCGCCAGACCACCACGACCACCGCAGACCCATCCTCTGCCGCCATCGACTGCCGCCCAACTGCATTCACCAGGTGCCGCCCAATTGCTTCCACCATAATCGCCAACCACCAAGAGATCTACCTACAGGTTTGTTTCTCTCTTACCCTAGCTCTATAGACTGAAATTAAGGACTCCAATCTCCCACATTGAACACAAATTGAATCCCTAAATTAATTCATCTGCAACCCCCAATTTGTTTAAAGAAATTTATTTTAAACACAAATTGAATCCCTATATTAGTTTATCCGTAACACCAATTTTTGTAAGCCCTAGATAACTGAGATTGAGATTTTCCAAAGGAGAATGAGTGTTGTTTAAGAAGCATTGATAATTTGTTTTGTGAAAAAGTATTCCAACATGCAATTGAGATTCTTTGCCGTTTTCTGGAATTTCTATTAGTGCTCTTGTCATAATCCATTATGTTATATCACTTTGCACCTAAAATATAGTTATCTTGTTCTCATCATCTTCGGTTGCCAGGAAGATTTCTAGTTTATTTTTTTAGTTTTCTGGATGAAGTGCATTACTTATCATATACTTTTATTAAATTTTCTGGTCCATGCTCCAATGTGTTTTGCATGTATATTACTCTTATTTTAAATTTTATTTTAAATTTGAAGAGCTTGTATGTGGCTTTGCGAAGGGCAAGTTGTGAGTTTTACATGTGAACTTTTTTGCCCTTCTGGGCGATTGAATGCGAATATCGACATAGTAAGATTGTGAGGCTCAACCCAAGAGATTGTTGGTTCTTCTTGGCAGGGAGCCTAAAAGGGAGCTTAAAGATTTCATGGAAAATGAATAAAATTAGTAAGTTTGGGTTCTTTATGGTGTATCTAACATATAGACTATTGAACCAAAAAATTGAGCTATGTAGCTTGACAAAGCTTGAGAAAAATTTATGGATAAATTTTAAGTCAAGTAATCAAACACATTGCGTAAAGAGAATAGATATGATTACGGAGTTGCGTAAGTTAGACCTTCAATAAGTTGAGAGGCTAGACTTAGACTTATACTTTATAACTTAGGTTTGAAACACTTTGATACATGAACCTTAAAAGGGATATAGTCGTGTTACGTTGGTTTTGAGATAATTGAGTTTCTTGGATTGTGTGTGAAAATGAACATGCTGAAGTGGGAAGTCGAAATAAAAAAAAGACTAATATTGAGTCAACCATGCTTTAAAATATTGAGTCAACCATGCTTTAATCTCATCCACAATTCTTTCTACAAAGTCTTGCAGCAGATTAGGATTTGCCAATTTATAATCTGATGAGGAGATCCACATGCCGTCCTGAAATAATTCAAGATGTTTAGGTTTACAAGCTAACTAATGTGTTTGAACTAGTTAAAACATGGGAACATGCAAAAGTACTCATCAAGCCATCATCCATGGTTGTTTCTTTGAATGAGCCCCTCAATAACCAGGCTTTTCTCACTCCTTCATTATCAACCTATCCACAACCCTTTTTGGGAACAAAACCTATAACCTATTTTTCTTGTTTTATTGAAGTTATATTTACCAAAATTACTTTTGTCTTTACACCACAGGCAATTCATCATGTCTGCAGTGTTGTCCTTTTCTGACCTCCTATTATGGTGCATATAATTGGAATGAATTTGGCGCATGACTCTGATGTAACATTTGGACCATTCTTATTGTAATGCTTCCAAATGTATGTTAACCATTGTTATAATTTATGTCATGTTTTACTAGGGGTTTATGAATTTTAGGGTGTTTTGATAGGTTTAGGTTTGTTAGATATCGCTTGTAGTATTCATGATTCGTATGGGTATGTGTCTCTCTACAGTATACATATTAAACTTGGAATATTTTGATGGACAAAGTTTTTTAGTTTTCTATTATTGAGTTATACTTCTACAAGAATTTAGAGATTTTAGCGGTGTATTTTATACTTGTTCTTCAACTAACCATATGGAAAATTGAGATAGTGTTCATGTGTATTTTCTTAACATTTATGTGGCTGAAGTGTCACATTTTTTTCAAAAAATGCCATGTTTTTGTTATTGGTTTACTGTTCATAGCATAATTGTACATAGAAGAGTGGAGTGCCTATGAAAGCTTATACATATTATATCATAGTTTGTCTAATATAGCTATTTTGTTTTGTTTATTTTAAGATTTATATTTTTTCTCATTCTAGAAAGCTAGAAGTATATAATTATTGAAATTTTAAGCTCAACTATTTTACCTTCTCTTAGTTTTGTTGGCAACCAAATTGACAAATAGAAGCGATTGACATATAATTTTTTTTTTCCTTCTACAAATTGCAGATGTCAATGTCTCAATGGTTGATGGTCATGCTGGAATAATATTTCTTTCTCTTTTTTCACAAGTATGGTCTTGTGTTTCAGTTTCTTTTGATATTACTCTTTAGATTTTGATTTGAATGAGATGATATTGATTTATGTTTCTATTTTTTATTGTCCTTCTGTCTCTATTTTAGAGTTTTTGGAATCTCCCTACCCAACAATAGAAAATTTGCTACCTGATAAGAAGCAGGTTAAAACATTTTTATTCTCACTTATTTTCTTTTTAGTTTTTTTTTTTTGAGTGGAAGAGTATTAACTATTGAGTTTTTGTTTTGTTTTTTGCTCTTTTGTATATTTAGTTATCTAGATAAGAGTTATTGCTCAAATTTTGTCATCGCATCTCAATTCCCAAAAAGGTTGAAAACGAAAGGAAAAAACTACTGCAAGTAGAACAAGTTTTAGAGAGGCATCTGAAGAAGCTCCAGTCAAGGTCTAGAAAAGGTAGATGATGATTACAATAATAGCGGTGAAGACAAAAAAATAACAAAGGTAGAAGAACTTGATCAGGAAAAAAAAATCAAAAGAACATGAAGCCAGTAAAGTGAAATAACTTCCTAAAACTGCACCAAGCATATTACTTATGTTACATACTGTTGTTTGTCAAAACAATTAAAATTTTAATCTTTATATGACTGTATAAATTTATTATTTATTTCCAAACTGATATACTGTGTCAATTTGGTTTGGATGGAATACTTATATAACAAAATTTTAAAGTTTTATTCTATATTATGGCTTTGTTAATTTCTATTAAGTGTGTTTGAATGAAACAAAGTATTTGAGGTGGTCAATTATAATATAATACTTTTGACGATGAACTTTTTTTGTGGACAAAGATTTACCATTAGCGACACATTTTAATGTGTCGATAAAGTATTAAAATTAAAAATATCGTAATTAATTTTGGCAACAAATTTTATCGTTCACAAAAGTGTCAAAGTAGCCTAGACATGAATAATTTTTTCCAACGGATCATGTATTTGCCGACATAAAATTTAACTTATTAGCAACGCAAAACCATATTGGCAAATCCATCTCTTTTGCCAACGTATAGATTATACGTTGGTGAAATCTTTTAGTGGCGCCTTCTTACCAATGACCTGGCGACACACTAATTTGTGTCATCAAACACTATTACCTACTCAATTAGATTTTTATCGATGATTTTTGTTGCGTTGAAAAATTTATTTTTTGTTGCAAGTGTCGTGAGTCCCTTGGTGTGAAGCTGTTGTCTCTAATTGTAGGTTACTGATGGCATAGTTCTATTTGTCGTGTCCCTTGCGAAGATGTAGTTAGTTGAATATACTCTTAATTAATTATTCCTGCAGTTAGGGGTCTCGATCAGCAAAACTTTGTTAAACATGGACGTTTACGGTACTTTAAGTCGTAATGTTGAGGAAAGATTACCCCACAATTCGAAGAGGTGTTAAGAGGTTCCCGTGCATTGTCCTAATCTTTCGTGAAAGTGCTAAGGCCTAATAACATAATATCCTGACGGTCATCGTCACTCACAGACCTACGGGCAAGGTTTTGAAGATCAACGAACAAAAACACACGTGGAGTTTGATAAGAATGGTCAACTCAATTTTACTGGTTTCAGATAAGGTGACCATAAGGCAATGAATAGGTAAGTGCTTAGCTGAGAATTTTGTGTGAGCACGAGATGCAGCTGGGGTTAGAATATCTTAGGGTGGACTCCCAGATAGTTCAAAGGTAAGGAGTCATAGTTTAAGCAATCACCATTGACCTAGGTTGAGAGGCCAAGAGATTAGCAATTAATGAATATTACAAAGAGGAGGTTTTCAAGATCAATCTGTGCAACATCAGACCTTGACAAAAGATATGTTTAAGCAACGGGTAGCCAAACTAAATATTTGTCTTAAAATTACGTCGGCCTAACGTACTTCAATTCAAGCATCCAAGTCAACTACCCATGTTGGGATTTCAAGAGTTTTCAAAATTATTTTAGTCGGATGTAGTATTGAAGTGAGGGAAAAACGAATTGTGGTGAAGGATCTTGGCAATATCAAATGACGTTGAGTTCTACGAATAGAGAGCTAGTCCAAGGATGAGGGCTTGCATTAAAGGATAATCCAAAGTGAATACTAGCTGTTATCTAGGCATGGCTCAACAATGAAAATTTTAAGGATGAGGGTATTTTCTAGGATGAAATTCCTGATAAGGTTACAAATAAGACTTGGGTGTAGAAGAATTACCTACGAATGATACTAGGTAGCATTGCTGAGGATCGGTGTTATCAAAAGGAAAGATAAGCAAGAATTTTAATCGAGTATAAAAGTTGATACAAGCGTTTGGAAAAAGAAATTAATAAGGGTGAAGTTACGGAATTTTAACGATGGTTTCTACAAAACTTAGGCTACTCTGAGTGCTTTATTATCTAGGGGTTAGTTAACTTATCGATGGTTCAATCGTTTATCAGCTATCTTAAGAGAGTGCTGAGATTCAGGGTTGTTTCCATTTTTTTTTGTTAGGATCTGGTGGAATTTAGTTTGAGATTATAAAGTAGCTTTTGAAGAATTCAACAACGAGCACTTGCATTCCATTCAAATACGTAACCATTACAAAGTTTTCAAGAGTTCACAAAACACACATTCATCATCCAACAAAGGAAAGATACAATGCCTAGCATGCTAAGGCCTAAACAGACAGATGTGGATAAAAGTAGCAAATAACTGAGTCGCGCTCCCACATCGCCATGTAGATACCGTAGCAGCACCACTGCACTTCTATGTGCCAAAAGCCCTCCGACCCCATGCGAGTCCTTTTGATAATGGCAACTGGTATCTCTAGGTATGTTTCTGGATTGTTGAAATCGATTGTCGGGTTGATGATTCCTCTCTTGTCTCTGGGTTTCTGCGACTGTATCCACCTTGCATCCATCATATCCCCTAATAGCCTTTTGAATCATGGTGGTACCTTTAGACGGTTGGTGGTTTCATCACATCTTTCCAACACTCTTAGTGGTCCCATATACCTCGAAAAAGACTCTGCCTTTTTCCATTTTCACATCCTCTCGGGGAATACTCTCGCATACACCCGTTCTCCAACACGATAGTCTTTGCGGTAATCTTAGCTGCTCTAGTAGATTACTGCATCCGTTGCTTCGTCATCATCTGGCTTTGGTGGCGGTGCCTCTAGTGGATCATAAAAGAAAGCGATGACTCGCTCCTCATTCTCGTCGTCGTCATCCTCTAGGCCCTCCTCATCGTCTGCTTCGAAGTCTGCCTCGTCCCCTACTACATCTGGTTCTTCGTTTGCTCCTACTTCCTCGACCTCTTCTTCTTCTTGAGCCGGCCACTCATCCGGAAACATCTATGCTAACGAAAATATGTTTACCAGGTTTTGCTCTTCGGCGGGTTCTTCCTCTGGGTCCTCTTTTAGATCTCCTTTGGGATCTGAGTTTTCAGGTTCCGGTGCTGCCCATGGTTCCCCAGACAGCCCTGCGTTGGACGTCATCCTAAGAAGAAAAGATAGAGAAAATTCTAAGGTAAAGATTTTAAGTTGTTAAAATTATATGTGATAAATTAATAGCACGGATATTCTACAGAGTTTCTAGGCTACAAAACTCGTAACCTCCCATCTCTCAAGGCATATTGGTTCATTAAACCTAGGCTTTGATACAACTATGATGCCCCGTCCTACGAACACGTCGGGACATACATAACTATAAATAAGGAGGATATTCTAGCCATGCATTCATAATTACATATGATAAATACTATACCATTAAAGGTTCAGAACTTTTTCAAAATGCTTAATAATTACAGTCATCCAGAAAATTTAACAAAAATTTACAAAATGTTCGCGGAAACTAAACAAAAGAGCAAAAAGAGAAATTTTTAAATCTTCAAGCGGCGTTGTTGGGGTCGACTGGCTCCTATCACTCTTCCCGTTCCTCGAAGTCTTCTTCTTCAACGAACACACCTTCCTCAAATTATTCTTCTTCTTCACCTGTTGCACGAATGCCATGAGCCGAAGTCAAGAAGGAAAATTTCTAAACCATATAATAAACTCGCAATAAAATATCATACAATACATATCGTATAATACCCAATACAAATTTAAGGCCAAAGAGATAGACAATTTAACGGGTAAGCATATATAAGAACAATTGTGCAAGTGCGTGATGCAGATGAATGCAATGCAGTTGCCCAACCCAATGTACTTCTAGAATAATATCATGAATTCCACACCGGGAATTACAGAGTAGATTTGATGGGACCTGATCACCGAACCTATCCTCGCCTCGTTGCAAAAGATAAACCCTCGCCTTGGCTACATGCCTTAACCGTTTTACTCAATGGAAACGACATGGGGGCGGGCCTTTTAATTTTGTTCATCCTTATTCCAGGTCAACGGATCCCACATTAAGGACCAGGATGTTCGTTAGGCGTCAACCCAAAGTCTAATTAAAAAGCTAATGACGAACCCATGGTGCCTTAACGCCCTTTTTATAATAAACAATCTCTCAATTCATTTTCAAATTTGGTAACCAGGGATGCCTTAGATCCAAAACCACAGAAAGAATGACTTCCATATAACCCAACCTACAATGATAGGTACGAAAGGGACTTCGATAACCCAAGATGTAATGTAAGAATGCTAGAACTTTTCACCTGGACCTGCGAGTCCCGCTCCTGGTTTCTCAAGGAGGATCGGACTCTCAGGATCTCTTGCCCCATCACGTAGAGCGCTAATTCCTTAGCAAGGTCAAGCCCGAGGGTCCTTGCGGTATCGGTAGCGGGCCTTTTCTCCCTTTTCTACGCTCTGTGACCTTCTATAGAACCTGGCAAAACATGTTCAACAAGTACAGTGGGCACCTTCGAAGGTGTCGCAATTGGAGGTTTTGCAATCTGTTTTCAGCTGGGTTCCCACAAACAGCGCCAAATGTACGGGGGTGCTGCGTAGATTATATTTACTTATTGGGTTGAACCCGGCTCGATTGGTCCCACCAATAGACTCGCACCTACATAAATTAGCAAACGTGAGCTAACCGGTGGCAGTTTGCCAATAACCACTTTGATGGCGAAATCAGAACGAGGTTTTTATTAAAGGAGCTTCTTATCAAAAAATAAAGAGAAGAAGAAACGTAGCTTTTTTTTACCAAAATTCTTAGTGTTTCCCTCTTTATATTTGAGTTCTCCCTTTTCGTAGTGGGTAGTGCTCTCTCTCTCTCTCTCTCTCCTAATCTCATGATTATTCCTTCTGACACGTAGCCCTGCAAAACGATTGGCTATGCTGGTTTAGCGGCGCTGACACCCAACCACAGTCCCATCACCATTAATTTCCCACCTCGGCCCGTCCTTTGGGCCAAGGTTCTGGCATTAAATGCTTTCCCCGAGGCCTG
>JAUMHN010443248.1:0-11266 GCA_032360265.1 Heliamphora ciliata
TTTTCTTTTGACACTTATTTGTTTTGAAATGTTATGTACATATTTTATGTATTTTTCTATACTTGATTTTGGATGTTATCTCTTCACCCCAATTTTCTTTATTTGTATGCATTTAAAAAATTATATTAATGAACCAATGATAATTAGTAGAGGCCAACCTTACGGTTGGGCGAACGGGGTGCCTAACACCTTCCTCGATTCGTACCTTAGCCCCCGAACATTTTTTTTTCTCTGGTTAACGTTTTCAAGATCAGTAGCCAATTTTATTTTTTTTAGTTTTTTTCAAAAACTAAGTGGCGACTCTATTTTCAATAAATAGAATTTTCAAATTTTAGTTTTCAAGGTGTTTAAAATATTTTTCAAAATATCTTTGAATTCTCTCATTTTTAACCCCCATATCCCAACACCACAGGGGCTAGATGATATCGACAACACATGGGCAATAGAAAACGAAGAAGAAATGAAGGGAAGATCAGAGTGCGTTAATCTGGACGATTTGGGAGAATTTGAAAGCTCTCCGTACATTGTTAAAGTTAGATAATCTGAGAACGCAATGCTAGGATTATGGAATCTTGAGGAAGGGGTAGAACATTTGAGTATGAGTGGATGGTATTTTAAGCCAGTTCAATTAGAAAAGGGGCAAACAAGCGAAAAAGAAAAGGAGAAAGAACAAGAAGAAGAAGAAGATAACGTTGTACTGAAGCAACTGAAAAAGTCTCAGGCCAACATCAGCATTTAGGGTTTACTAATGGCTTCACACTGGCACCGGTAAGCCTTGTTGAAGGTTCTGAATAAGGACAATATATCAATAGACGCAACTCCCAAATAGTTGATTGGGTTGATACTGCAAACTGTAGTGCCTAAGGTGATTTCTTTTTTGGATAAAGATTTACCATTAAAAGGGAGAAATCACAATAAGCCGTTGCACATCACCATCAAGTGTCTAGAGAAGTGGGTTCTAGTAATGCTTATCGACAATGGTTTATCATTGAATGTTTGCCCACTCAGAACTGCAGTCTGCCTGGAATGAAGCCAGATGATTTCATGCCCAGTAATCAAGGAGTTTGAGTTTATGATAATACAAGGAAGGATGTGTGGTGCTGGGTATTTTGGGGTTTTGAAATGATCAAAAATATGAGAATTCAAAGGATGTTCGGAAAATATTTTAATACCATGAAAGCCAAATTTTAAAAACTCATTTTTGTTAAAAATAGAGTTGCCACTTGATTTTGGGAAAAAACTAAGAAAAACAAAAATGGGCCACCGATCTTTAAAACGCTAACTAGAGAAAAAGAGTTCAGTGGCTAAGGTACGAATCAGGAAAGGTGTTAGACACCCTGTTCGTCTAACCGTAAGGTTGGCCTCTACTAATCATCATTGATTCTTTATAAGATTTCTCAAATGCATGCAAAGAAAAAAAATGTAGGCAAAAAGAGAATATCCAAAATCAAATATAGAAAATACAAAACATATGTATATAGAACGCAAAAACAAAACAAATAAGAAAAAAAATCCAAAGTTCTACGACATGCAATTTCTAATTAAAGGGCACATGGAGTACACCCGCATGCAATTTGACCAAAATAACTTAAGCTATTATGATTTAAATGAAAGAACAAAAATACGCTAGAAATTGGTAAATGTAAAGCATACTACGAATGAACATAAAAATTGCTAACAACATCACTAAATGGTCAAAATAACCTAAACTGTTCTAAACGTAGTTTCGAAGAAGACAAACAAAACAAATGATACTAAATACATATTAACAACCCAAAATTATACTAACATGAAACATACTTTAAAAAAGTTAAATTCTAACTAAGAATAAAAGAAATGAAAGGAAACTAAGTTAATACTTAAAAGATTTTTAAATTTATGTTAAAGAGAATAAAAGAAAGGAAGAACAAACAAAATTCTATCAAAAGAAGGTTAAATTAAAACTAAAAGATTTTTTTTATAGATTTTATGTTTAAAATAAAAGAGAAAACAAATAAAGTGAGTGCTAGTAAAAAGAAATGAAATCAAAACTAGAAGATTCTAAAGGACTTTAATGCTTAACCAAATAAAAGAAAAAGAAAAAGAAAGAAAGGAAGAAAGATAAACTACATTAAAGGATTTGAAGGGAGTTTTAATGCTTAGCAAAGAAAAATAAAATAAATAGGAAACGAAATAAAAGAAATACTATGAAAGAAAAATTAAGCTAATATTTAAAAGAAAAATAAAAATGACAAAAGAAAATGGAACATTATAAGGAAAAATTAAAAGAAAGTTGAAAAATAAAATATGGGTGTAATATTGACAATTACAACCATATGAATGTAAGTGCTTGGATTATAACAATAACGACATTGTTAATCGTATTGTTAAATTATGTTAGTACTAATTAATGAATTAATGAAAAGTAACAATATGTTATGTGTGAATGTGTAATACGAGTAAAGTAAACAAATTAATCAAACGAAATAAACTTAAAATTATAATATAAATTAGCTAATTTACTCAAACTAAGCACATTAACTATAAACCAAATGAAACATAGCGAGTAAAGCAATCACATAAACAATGTAAGAAAGTGTGTGAAATGAAACAATTAAATTAACCCGATGTAGACTCCCCAATTTGACCCCGCCTAATTTTAGGTAAATCCGATGATGAAAACAGGTAGAATAGTGCTTCAGTTCGATCCTCGAAAAAGTGATCTAAACTCGGTATTTGAACCCAAAACCTTCAAACTAATAAAATTTTGTCGAACCATCGATAACTGTTGTCCAAGTCATTCCAAAAGTGGTGACCACCATGTTCATTGTAGCGACCGTCAATAGAACCTCTTGGAAACCCTAGCCAAAAGTGGCGACCGCCAACTCATTCAAGAAGTGTTTGATACTGGTTATTCTGCTTTTGGAATCTAAATTTTTTTGCTAGTTTACCATTGAGCCGAGAAGAGTGCAATTAACACGTGTTTGGGAGAACTCAGGATCAGGTAGACTTCACAGAGTGTTCGAACAATTAGCTGAAATGGTAGAGAATGAGGTGGACTTGACAGCTCTAATGAGAGCCATTACTGAGATACAAAGAGCAATGGAGCAATAGACCCAAGCTCAAAATCAGTGTCAGGCGCACATCCGGGCAATTTAGGCCCGTATGCCTGTTGTGAATGGACAACTGGATGAACCAAATGAGAATGGAAAAAACTTCTGGAATGACAACCAAGGACAGGATGTACCACAAATCGCTGTACCACCTCGGGTTTCCCCTCTGGTGGTGGTAGAAGAGGATAATACTATCCAGTCTAGGGAATTCGCGTTGGCAGATAAGATCGACCGAATGGAGAAGGTGCTCAGAAAGGCTAAAGGAGTATAACAATACTTGCTAGATGTGGGTGGCTTGTGCCTACTTTTAAATGCAAAACTGCCTGAAAAAATCAAAATGCCAGAGATGGAGAAATTTGATGGTACTAGTGACCCCTGGATTCATCTGAAGATGTATGTTGGAACTCTCTCCCCCATGGAAATTGATGATCAGCTCAAAGCTCAACTTTTTCATCGATCACTCTTTGGGGCTGCACAGAGATGGTTTCTTTCTTTGGAAGTTGCCAAAACTAGGACTTGAGAGGACATAGCCACGACTTTTGTTAATCAGTACAGCTATAATGTCCAACTAGACGACACCACCAGAGAGCTCGAAACCACTCGACGGGAGAGCCGAGAGTCTTTTGTTGATTTCTTGACTCAGTGGAGAGGTAAATCCAATAAGATGACAAGCTGACCCACTGAGAAGGAACAAGTGAGGATCGTGGTTAAGAATCTGTAGTCTCTACTGAAATGGAATCTTATTACTCAGCCGCTTTCTACCTTTGAGCAGTTGTTTGACACTGGAGTACAGATTGAAGACGCCATTCAATTTGGGGATATCGAGAAAGTCGAACCTAACCAAAAACCTAGAAGAACATTCCCTATAACCAACCAAAACCAATCTATTGCCACCAATCTCGTGTCTCGCCCGAACGAGGTAAACCTGCTGAATTCGTCCTCTTCCGCCTAACAATCCAACAATACCTAACAGTCAGACAATGGTCAACAGCAACAAAGGCCAAGGAGGGTGTTCACTCCCCTCAATATTTTTTTATCTACTGCTTTGAATTGACTCGTCGAAAAAGGGCTCATCAAGCCACTGGATCTCATGCCTTTACTTTATCCCCTACCGCCAAGGTTTAATGCTTCCCAATACTGCACCTTCCACTAAGGCCACGTGCATTTAACTGATAAGTGTCTAAGGCTGCGTCATGAGATCCAGAACCTCATCGATAATAAAGTGATCCCTCCGCCCTCTGCCGCTTTAAAGCTGAATGTCACGACTAACCCACTGCCAAATCATGCCAGGTAGGCTGGGGTAAATTACATGTCTCTGGGGGAATCAGAGGACCCGGCCTGATATATCTATCCTGCATACCTACCACGTCCTCTTGTTTTAGCTACTGAAGACCAGGTAGTTTGTTCATTGATTATGACCAGAAATGGCTGGGATGTCATAGAGGAGTGGAATGATAATGACTGGGAAGGATATCAGGCAGCAATTCAAGAGGAGGAGCGCAACGAAGAAGATGATTAGCCTTTGGATTACCTGGCCCGACCTTATAGGTTTGGTCACGTACTAGATGGCATTGCTCTTCCCCAACTTTTCGAGGAAGAGATATATATCGACGAGATGCAGTTCTATTGGCTGGTAAGAGTCGTGCTGAAATCAGACAGAGCGAAGTGGATCGATTTCTGGGCTGCTCGAGAACAGCAGGTGGATTTTATCAAAAAAGACATCTGGGAGGAAGTTGATAATATATGGGCTATTGAGAATGATGAAGAAAGAAGAGGAAGAGCAATGGTTGGTGGGTTAGATGATTTGTGGGCATTTGAAAGCCCTCCATGCATAGACGAAGTAAGATAGGCCGAGAGTACAATACTAGAATTGTGGGATCCCAAGGAGGGAATAGAACAACTGACCAGAAGTAGGCAACATTTCAAGCTAGCCCAACAGGAGAAAGGGCAACCAAGCGGAAAGGGAAGGAGAAAGAATAAGAAGAAGAGAAGGATGCAGTGCTGAAGCAGTTAAAGAAGACGCAATCCAATCTCAGCATTTGGGGGCTATTAATGGCCTCACATAAACACAGACAAGCTGTGCTAAAGGTTCTAAATAAAGCCAGCATTTCGATAGATGCCACCCCGAAACAACTGATTGGACTTATTCTGTCGGTGGTAGAGCCGAAAGTTATTTCTTTTTCCGATGAAGATATGCCAGCAGAGGAAAGGAATCATAACATGCCGCTACACATTACCGTTAAGTGCCTGGACAAATAGGTCCCTATGACTCTTATTGATAACAGGTCTACATTAAATGTATATTTGCTCAGAACAGCACTCTGTTTAGGACTAAAGATGGAGCACTTCACACCGAGCAATTAAGGAGTCCGGGCCTATGACAATACGAGGAGGGACGTACTGGGATTTGTATCGTTCGCAATATTAGTAGGGCCCTTGAAAACATCAATCGAGTTCCATGTACTAGATGTACCGGCATCTTTTAACTTATTGTTGGGTAGACCCTGGTTTCATGACCCAAGTGTTCAGGTTATACCATCGACTCTCCATCAGAAACTAAATCTGATAAGAAATGCGACCGTTTTAACTATTCACAGAGAAGACCTCATTCATCCCCCGAGAGGAGGAGAGGGTTCAACTCTGTTGAAAGTTCAGCATAGTGAAGATGATGTATCACTTAGTGGTTTCGGATTTGATGAAGCACAGGCTATCCAGATGCTAATGAATGAGGAAAAAAGGTACATCAACCCAAGGGCAATCACGAAGATGAGGAAAATGTCCTACTTTCTGGACATGGGACTAGGACATAAACAGCAAGGAATTCCCGAACCTGTTCAAGTATTGCTAGCTTCTTGCCATTTTGATCTTGGATACAAACCAATTGAGGAAGATTTGAAAGGGCCTAAGAAGGGACAGAAGGTTAATTATTCAGGAACTCTTAATGGGTACTTTGTCAAAGAGGGGGAAGATTTCCCATACTGCGGCTTTTTGGAACCATAGATCGATAAAGAAACCAATCAAAAGCAGTCAGGGCTGGAGATCTTTTACGGCCATCAGTTGTCTGATACAGAGGAGGAAGTGAAAGGGAAAGAGGAAAAGGAGAAGATTCAAGAAGAAGAATGGACCGACAAGCTTGATGGAATCGGCATGGGAACGTTGTTCAATGAAAAGATGGCACAACTGCAACTAACCGACTCGAATTGCTTCATGATGGGCTTCAGCGCACTAGCCGACTGTACTAAGTTCATTGTTGATGCAACTGCAAAGGAAGTGAATAATTGGACCATCGAATCTTCTGATGTACATATTGTCTATTCTGAGTCCAAATTTGAGTCAGAGTCTGTGGTTGAGGGCACGTCTGTTTGTGCACCTCACCCTATTTATGCTTTCGAGTTTGTAATTCCTTCTTCTTTCAATCAAATGAATGAAGTTTTCGATTACTCTGCTTTGTTTGATTTATTTCATACGCTTTTTGACGATTTTGAGTTCGACGAGGATATTCCTGAAGAAATAAAACTTTTAATAAAAAGAGAAGAAGAAATGCGTGCCCAACCTATAATTGAAGAAATTTTGTCAATAAATTTAGGTAATGAAAATAACCCGCAAAATGTTCAAATTGGTTCTTCTTTATCCTTAGTTAAACAAGAACAATTAATAACTTTATTAAAAGAATTCAAGGATGTATTCGCATGGTCTTATGAGGATATGTCCAGAATTTATCCCGACATTGTAGAGCACCATATCCCCTTATACCCTGAAGCCAAATCGATCAAACAAAAATTAAGACGGATTCGGCCAAAATAGGCTTTGAAGATCAAAGAAGAAGTTGCTAAATAGATCAATGCAGGATTCCTCATGGTAACTGAGCATCCGAAATGGGTAGCCAATATCGTGCCGATTTTAAAAAAGGACGGACGTATCCGAGTCTGCGTGGATTTTTGGGACTTCAATAAAGCTAGCCCGAAAGACGATTTTTTACTACTACACATCGACGTCTTAGTAGACAATACAGCAGTGCACGCCTTTCTATCATTCATGGATTGCTTCTCTAGATACAACCAAATTCTGATGGATCCCTAGGACAGAGAAAAGACGACGCTCACGACACCTTAGGGCACCTATTGCTATCGTGTGATGTCGTTTGGCTTGAAAAATGCATGGGCAACCTATCAGAGGGCTGCCACTACTTTACTGCACGACATGATACATAAGGAAGTCAAAGTGTACGTGGATGATATGATAGTCAAGTCCAAGGATCAGGATGGCCACATCACAGCACTGTAAAAGTTCTTTGAAAGGATTCGAAAATATAAGATGCAGCTCAATTCACAGAAATGTGCCTTTGGAGTTACTGTCAGAAAGATGCTCAGGTTTATGATCACACAACGAGGCATTGAAGTTGATCCTTCCAAGATTAAAGCAATTTTGAAAATGCCTCTTTCGAAGACCGAGCGAGAAGTCAGGGGCTTTCTAGGTAAAATATAGTTTCTCAGTCGATTCATCGTAAAATTGACAACGACCTGTGAACCGCTCTTTCGACTGCTAAAGAAAGGAGTCGAGTTCGAATGGGATCAGAAATTCCAAGACGCTTTTGATATCGTACAATAGTATCTGCAAAATCCACCTGTTCTAGCTCCTCCCGAACCTAATAGGCCACTAATCATCTACTTGTCAGTGACTGATTCAGCTACGGGTTATATACTGGCACAAGAGGGTAAAACTGGAATCGAAAAGGCTATCTACTACTTAAATAAGAAGATGACATGGTCAAAAATATGATACACACCACTAGAAAAGACATGCTGGGCCTTAGTTTGGGCCTCCTGAAAATTGAGGCATTACATGCTATCTTTCACAGTAAATATCATCTCCCAAATGGACCCGTTGAAGTACCTGTTTGAAAAGCTGGCACTGATAGGAAGATTGGCTCGATAGTTGCTGTTATTATCTGAATTTGATCTTCAATATGTCACCCGAAAGTCAGTCAAGGGCAGAGCAGTAGCAGAATTCCTGGCCGATCAACCAGTTGAAGGAGGTGAAGACACAGAGTTTTACTTTCCTGACGAACAGCTGATGAAAGTCGGGGATGACAAGTGGACTCTATATTTTGATGGCGCATCCAATCAATATGGCTATGGAATAGGAGTCCTTCTTGTCACTCCTAACGAATCCCACGTTCATTTGTTTCTAAAGCTTAATTTTGAAGTTACCAACAATCAGGCTCAATATGAAGCATGTTTAGCAAGATTGGAGGCAGCCTTAGAATTAGGGGCAAGAAAGCTGAAAGTCATCGGAGATTCAGCACTAGTGGTTTCACAAGCGAGTGGAGAATGGAAGGTCAGGGACCTAACCTTGATTCTTTATTATCAAGAGCTAGAGAAACTGATATCGTGTTTCGAATCAGTGATCTTTACCCATGTGCCAAGACTACAGAACAAGTTCGCTGACGCACTGGCCACCCTAGCATCCATGATCGACATACCATCCGGAGTCAGAATGAGGCCATTGATAATTGAACAGAAGAGAAAGCCGGCATACGAGACGACGACCGCAATTGAGGAAAGCACTGACGACCATCCATGGTACTTTGACATTTAAAACTTCAGGGAGAAAGGAGAATATCCCAAGTTTACCAGTAAAAAGGACAAAAGGGCAATACGACGATTATCTACATAGTTTGTCATTTGCGGTGGAAGGCTATACAAACGAGGGCATTCTGGCGTCAATAAGCTGTGCGTTAACAATGAAGAAGGTCAAGAATCGATGAAAAAAATCCATGAGGGAGTTTATGGGCCACACATGAGTGAAAATATGTTAGCCAAAAAGATCCTGCAATAAGGGTACTTTTGGATGACAATGGAGAGAGACTGCATACAGTTCGTGCGGAAGTGCCACAAATGTCAGATTCACGCAAATCTCATACACGTTCCCCCGTCTCAGTTGTATAACCTGACGTCACCATGGCCTTTCTCAGTATAGGGCATTGATGTGATCAGTAAGGTAACACCGAAGGCGTCAAATGGGCACGAGTTCATCTTAGTGGCCAATGACTACTTTACCAAGTGGGTGGAAACAACCTCCTACTCAGTATTGAAAGCCTCTCATGTTGCTAAGTTCATCAAGCAAAACATCATTTTTCGGTACGGAGTCCCCTATGAGGTCATCTCAAATAATGGCTTGCACTTTCAAAGAAAGGTCGTGGATCTTTTCGAAGAATACCAGATAGTGGCCCACAAGTCCTCACCATAACGACCGCAGACCAATGGAGCGATTGAGGCAGCAAACAAGAACATCAAGAAAATCCTACAAAAGACGATCAACTCACATAAGGATTAGCCGGAGCATCTACCATTTGCACTTTGGGGATACGGAACATTAATCAGAACTTCAACAGGAGCTATGCCATACTCTTTAGTGTACGAGATGGAAGTTGTGCTTCCCATCGAGGTGGAAATCGCTTCACTAAGATTAGTGGCCGAGGCCAGTATTTCAGAAGCAGAATGGCAGAGGAATCAGATGGAAGAATTTCTCTTGTTTGATGAAAGAAGACTGTAGGCTCTGTTTCATGTACAAGGATACTAGAGGAGGATAGCTCGAGCGTTCAATAAGAAGGTCAAGACCCGGGACCTTAGAGAAGGATATTTGGTTCTTAAGGAAATCATAACTCCTATCTTTGACCCGAGGGGAAAGTTCATGCCAAACTGGTCCGGACCGTTTCTCATCAAAACCATCATGACCGGTGGTGCAGTCATTATTATGGATTTGAATGGCAATATGTTCTACACTCTAGTTAACCTCGATCAACTCAAAAAGTACTATTCTTGAGGTAAAAATAAAGATAAAATAAAAGCTCGCTGAGTTAAAAATTGAAAAGGCAGCTCAAGCAAAAATTAGAGCAGCCCGCAAGGCCGAAAATCTGAAAGGACGACCTTGGCAAAGTTAGAGCACCACAAAAGGGGAGCATCAATACTCGAGTGAGAACCGAGCCTAAACTACGTTATGTCCTGATTCTATCTATTTTGGATACGTAGGCAGCTTCTTTTAAGATGTCCGGCAGTACATTGCAGTGAGCAGTATAATGACCAGTGTACAATAATCAGTACGAAGAATAGAGAATAATACGGTACAGTGCAGTGCAGTACAATGCAGTGCGCAGTATAATGCTGAATACAGTGTATAGTATGAGAAGCAGTGAGTAAAAATACCTAATCGGGGGTCAGCCGATCCAATGAGACCCGGAACCAGTCGATGTCCTTCCCCTCGGCCTTTTTTCCCTTTAACCCTCGGGACCACCGGACTTATAGGGGAATGACTAGAGGGTCCGCTACAGAGTTTGTCGGGATGTGAAGCCCGAGGAACTCATTAGTCCACAACTGCAAAAAAAAAGGGGATAAACTAAATCATACCTCCCAGACCCTCCAGTATCCCCTAATGCTGAGCTCCTGAGGGAACCGAGTCAGTGTCCGCATGAAACCATATAGAGTAGCCAGAGCAGCGCCTCCCCAGTCGTATGAAGCGACCCGATCAAGACGAGCCAGGGCACCAAGGTAGTGAAAGTGGACGGTATTCTCCTTATTCGAAAATAAGGTGGTACTGAACATGTACATCAGAAAGCCCCAAGCAACCCACTCGAAATGACGGGGCTCGGTGCAATGAAAATGTCTGAACCGCTCGAAGAACCAGGTATATCGGACCCGATGTCTGTCCATTTGTGCTGGAATGGCCCCACGGAAGTACGTTAGCGCGTCAGCAGAGCGAGCAACGGTTGGATCAAATGGAATAGGGGCACCGCCGACCCGGATGCCCGTGATGAGGGAGAAATCGAGAGACGTCAGAGTAGCCTCAAAAGTGGTAAAATGAAAGGTATTAATGGTATCCCACCACCACTCCGCTAGGGCTGTCAACCAGATCCGGTCATTGCTCGTCCTACCCAATAAGGGTATGAACCGAGCAAAGCCGAAGGCATCAATAATGGCCCTGCTAGGAGCAAGAAGGGCATCATACAACTCCAATATCTCTCCAGAGGCAGAACCTCCGAAGCCTCTAACATAGTGACCAGCCTAAAAAGGAGAAAACAAGCAGAGAATGTGTTAGCCTAAGGGCTTCTTTAATTGATTTTGATGATTTTCATAATTCATTTCCTATAAATAATCGTCTTTAATTGGATAATAATT